>PNEQ01130690.1:30992-73380 GCA_003012365.1 Medauroidea extradentata | reverse complement strand
AAACCTGGAGACCATTACCACTGATAAATTCTATTACAATATAAATTACAAAACCAGGAACACGTAATAAAATAACACGTCTCGAGGCGTCTACGGCCAAAGATACTTAAGTATACATAGACAAACAAACGTCAATATTCCTAAACATAAACAAATCAGGCGGATATATACAAATAATCAATTGCTATGTTACAATAGTTATACCGTACAGAACTAAACCGTACACATCATAGTTCAATTTTTATATAACCTCTTTGACACTATACAATCTATATCTCTATATATAAAAACGAAAGCTGACTGACTGACTGACTGACATATCAAACTGCAACCCAAACCACTGGACCTAGAATCGTGAAATTTTTTGTGGGGGTTCCCGTCAGGTCGTAGACGAGCACTAAGACGGGATTTTTTGAAATTCGACCTCTAAGTGGGTGAAAAGGGGTGAAATGTGTTTCTGAAGAAATGTCGATAGAGCTCGAACCCGACGGCCAATCGTCGTGATTTTTACATTAATAGGACGCTCGTAAAAATGTATGTTAGCCATTTTAAGGATTTTTCGAAGTTCAACATTTAAGGGGGTGAAAAGACCTTAAATGTGTTTCCAATCAACTATCGATATCTATCGAACCCTTCGGGATAGAGAGTTGATATTGACTTAAAAATATTGCTTACGTAAATACCCAAAAAGTGGTTTTAGGTTTTTTTGGTAAATTCGACCCCCAGACAGTAAAAAGGGGCAAAAAGGTGTTTTTTATTAATCGTGTATATCTTTGAAACACAATTGGCTATCGTCGTGATTTTAACTTTAATTCGTTACTTTTACAAATGTCTATGACAGGACTCAAAGACGTTTCGAAATTCTTTATTTAAAGGGGTGAAAACACGTGAAATGTGTTTTCGATTATCCTTCCATATCTATCGAATCAATCAAGATATCGAAGTGCTCCTTGCTTTAAATTGGTGCTTTTGTAAATATCCCAAGTAACATTTAAAATATATTTTCCGAATTCGGCCCTAAATTGGTAAAAAATGGGGTAATATGAGTTTTCGACTCACATTCGATATATATCGATCCCATAGTTTTTTATATAGAGACGTGATTTTTGTTTAGGATTGATGCTTACTCAAATACCTAAAAATTAATTTCAGGAATTTTCGAAATTCACCACCTAAGGACGTAAAAAGGGGTGAAAAGTGGTGAAAAGCGTTTTCAATTAATCGTCGATATATCTTGAACATAGCGGGCTAATGTTGTGTTTTTTACGTCCACGAGATACCAATAAAGTATTCTAAAACGTGATTCAAGGGTTTAGGTGGTGAAAAGACATTGAATGTGTTTTAGATAAATCCTCGATATCTATCGGACCCGTCGAGATATACAATTAATTTTTACTTCAGGATGATGATTACAGAAATTATCGCAAAACGTTTATCAGATTTTTCGAAATTCGATTTCTCAATACTGTGCAGGGGTGATATGTGTTTTTTATAGTGAATGATTTATTTTGATTCGACTGAACGGGCTAGCGATGTGATTTACACTTCAGTTGGATACTTATACAAATGTCTAAGATGTAAATTTAAAATATTTCGAAATTCGACACCCAAAAGGGTGAAAAAGCACAACATTTGTTTTTCATCAACCCACGATATCTATCTAACCAGTAGCGATATTTAGGTGTTGATCGCGTCAGAGTGATGCTTATGTAAATATTAAAAAAAATATGTGTGTATTTTCTTTTCTTTGTTAGAAACGTGATTAATAAGAATAAAACTAAGTTGGTCAATATTCAAGGCAGACGATCCGAAAAGCAGGAACGAGCAGTGAGAAACAACCTATACAGGAGTTTCACTCTGCAGTAAACTATCGAGACGTGGTGTTGTACAACCTCTATGAGCCCAGGACACAGATATTTTATTTCTTTAATACAATTTTATTTTCATGAATTATTTCGACGTTACGTGACGCAGTTTTTTGTTACTCAGTTCTAAATTCCGGCAGGTTCTGGGCTCGAATTCCATTAAAAGCTGCGTGTGAACGTTCAGTTTTGACACACAATAACTACAAGGCAGATCGAATTAGTGCAGTTTATATGTAGTCGTTTAAAAGGGGTAAAATTGCAGTTCGCTTTACACTTAGGTTGCTCTACATCAGCTGACATATCGTCGGTATACTGCCATAAGTGATTAAGTCATTAATGTTATTTTGTTTAAAAACACTATTAAATTGTAGATATTATCAAAAATATGGTACGTTTCTATACTGTGACGCAACAGTATGAAATGACGAATATACTTTAAACTTGGGCATTTGTTCGTGAACAATATATACATATTCCTAGCACTTTTATAATTTTATCTCATTTTGAATGCGTCACTTTTGGCAGCAAAACGATGACATATCATCTCACTAATATTAAGTTTGCTGTACCAAATACGTTTCCGTGAAACCTTTACCCACTGAAACTTTGTAATAGCAATAAAGTTCCAGTGAATATGTTGAAAATATGTAATTGAGGGCACCGTCACCAATGGATGTACACAGGGTAAAAAAGATGTTTTTCATTCGATTCACCTCTTACCTTAGGTGTCTGTAATTACCCCACAGCGTCAAATTGGCAGGGTTATAAATAAGGTCCAGGCGAAGTCGCCGTTAGTGTCAGGAACAAATTTAAGACTCCTTTTCGTGTAGACAGCTATAGCTACTTATCCTGCTGCAGAACTAGCCGCTTGGACATTCTAACATTTGATGACTGAAGTACTAATCTTGAGTACAAATAGGTTCTTAAATTAAAGTAAATATTACTGTAGTTGCAAATAATACTCGCGATCAAAGCCGCGGGGGACTGCTAGTGTATACATAAAACTACCAAAGTCAAGTTAGCCTACTCGTAACTCATAACAGAAAAATAATATAATGTACCTGACTTATACACGCCTTTAAATAATACTATTCTTACTTATTACTACACACAGCATAAGATATTTTCCCTCTGCGATGTTGTTTCTTAATCTCAAATCCATATCTTCAATTTTTCCTTTATATAAGCATTCTTGCCAGTTTTCTTTGAATTAACTCCATATAAACTTTTAACTCTTGTTATGATTATGTAACAAGGCTGACAATAAAACTACAAAGCGTTTAGGAACACCCTCTTCGTTGATTTACCATTCAAAACCATACCGATCAATATTATCAAATGTGTAGTAAAACAGTACACTCAGATGCAATACTTACCCTTAGTAATGTCAAAAGTATTTTCTATAACAATCTTAACCTGTTGATCCTAAAAAAAAGCACTATATTGTATAAACAATCCACAGTCCGACCTTCTACAATCGCGATTCATTTGAAAACTGTAATATTCTTCTTACAAACTACCTAGAAAATTATTAAGACCGGTGAAAGCTCCATTACACCAATCTGCTTGTCATTATACCTTTTGGTTGCGTAAAAACCAATCATATGAAGTTAATATACCAACCATTTCCAAAATACCTTTCACTTCTACATCAGCATTTTCAAGACATCCAATGCAGGTCACATGTGATACAGTACATTAAGGCAATATCAATATATTTTTTTAAAGAGTTAAATCGGATAACCATACCACATGAACACCACACCCAACCATGTCAACTACAACACCCAACTATTACATACTACCAAATCCTTCCTTGTTATACTAAAAATATTAACTTATTCACGTTCTAAATGTTGACACCTCCAGCCCAAACAATTTAGTAAAACTTAGTAAAATGTTTTACACCATCATACTTAGAACTTTGTAATCCTTGGCTTGAAGTGTTAGACACGCCATGTAGGTAATAAGCATGCAAACACTAATAAAAAAGTTGCCTTGAGAAAACCCGCAAAGTTACCATCACTCACACATCAATCTAAGTTATCTCTATTTTAACTAGTTTTCACCATCATCTTGTTGGTGACATTATGCAAACAGTGGCTATCACTAATTTACACACAAAATTAGTTGTTATCAATGTCTGTTTCACGTGTACTCCCATTATATTATTTTAACTAAATTAAAAACGGTTTAGTTTTATATTTAATGTACTGTAAATGTCGTTATCTTAAAAGACTTGTCAGATATTCTCTGCATAATAAATAATACGTTTTTAGTACAGGAAAACAGTGGTTATTTAAAAAAAATGACTTTAGGCTAAGTTTACGAGACGTGAAAATATTTCTTTTATTTATTAGTATGTCAAAGTCAAAACTCATAAGCTATAAACACCTACAAATAAATTGCATAAACAAACTGACTCTACAAAAATTATGTAGTTTACACTATAATGATGTGACATGAACCACTTAAAAACCATCACTATCTCACAGCAAATGTGCAAAAAAAAAAACAATATTTTATTTACATTTTTATGTGCGAAAATATCTACTTATAATTTTAAATATTAATTGAAGTGGAAAAATCATGCAATTTCGGTGTGAATCATTTAGCTAGTTAGCTAGCTGGTTGTTGTTAATTAAACGTATCGTAACTTGCAAATTCTAGCTTAGATATATTGATAAATTTTACATGCTATGTTACAACAATGAAAGCCACACATCTTTCAAGAGATTCAAATGTAGCTACAGCTGATGTAGACAATGTGACCACTAAACGTGCAAGTACAATATAATGTGTCGACCTTTAATATCAATAGAAACCCTGCCATTTTAAGGGCGAAAAGTCTATTATGCCGAATATTCAAAGAACTACTTGGCTTCTGAAATCTAAAATTTGTTTACTATTTAATGGCTTTGTACAATAACATTATATTCAGACAGCGATTTGCGATCACCCCACGCGAATTGTCGCCCCCTCGATCGACAGTGGTGGGGCATTTCAGGCATTACGCTGGCCTCTTTCAGCTAAAATAACAGCTAAATGAGACAAATGAATGCCTAAAATGGTACGCTGTTACTGTTTGTTCGTGATGTATATACACTCGTCATCCTGCCAAAATGGTTTTATTTCACATTTACATCCAGTTCTGTTGTTAGTTTACATTGGTATTATTCTTTGTCCTCCTAGTCGCGGTAGTTTATTTTAAAAATGTGTTTTTATATTACTATTCCCGTTCGTAAACGACAATTGCAACTGCGTTGGCATGTACTATCGCAGCCGTTGTGTTTTTTTCGTCGGCGATGTAGCCTCTGATTGGTCAGTCAGTTTAATCGAAGTGTCGCTGGCGTAGAGTCGCATATTGTACAAAACCCTATACATGCTCCAAGCTCAACGAGAAAACCAAAGCTATATTTATCATGCCCAACTAAATCATTAATAACGAAGGTTGTCACTTCCTATGGACATGTGTAAAAAGAGTAATATCGCAGTTTGATCAAATATAAACACATACAGTGTAAATTAACAAAGATTGTTGGGTGTTTTTGTACATTATACAAATACAGGGATTAATAAAACCCTGATATGTGGTGTCAACCGAACAAATTATTAGTGAAGAAATAGTGGTCTTTAAAACTATGCTACCTATATTAAAGGTGGCCCCTTCCGTGCAGTCTCTATCCCTATACATAAAAGAGAACCCTGACTGACTGAATGACTGACTGACATATCAAACTAGAGCCCAAACCACTGGACCTAGAGTCGTTAAATAATTTTTTGTGTGATTTTCCCTCCGGTCGTAGGTGAGCAATAAGAAGGTATTTTTAGAAATTCGAACTCTCAGGGGGTGAAAAGAGGTGGAGCGTGTTTCCGAAGAAGGGTCGATATAGCTCAAACCCGATTACATATCATCGTAATTTTCACTTTAATGGGATATGCACAAAAATGCGAATTAGCCATTGTTCAGGATTATTAGAAATTCAACATTTAAGGGAGTGAAAAGACTTTAAATGTGTTTCAGATTAGCTATCGGTATATATTGAATTCTTCGGGGTACAGAGTGGCTGTTTACTTCAAAATGTTGCTTACGTAAATATTCAAAAAAAGTAGTTTTAGGATTTTGTGAACTTCTACTTCTAACCAGTAAAAAGGGGGAAAATATTTCTAATATAAATCGTCCATACGACTGGAACACAATTGGCTATCGTCGTGATTTTTACTTCAATTGGTTACGTATACAAATGACTATGACAGGACTTCCAAGGCATTTTGAAATTCTTTAATTAAGGGGGTAGAAACACATGAAATATGTTTTCGATTATTCCTCCATATCTACCCAACCAAACGAGAAATCGAAGTGCCCTTTGCTTTAGATTGATAATTTGGTAAATATCCAAAACACTATTTACACATTGTAGGATAACGTTTGGACGTTAGTGAGCCTACAGAAAATCATTTTAGTATAAACTTACCTAAGTAATTAACAAACTGAATAAGTAAATTAGCACTACGTAAATTAAGTGTGCGTGTGAAGATATTTTGTGTGTAGTATTGGCATTATGGTGTGAGCAGTTCCAGAGAGAATGGTAATGTTATTTTTCAGTAGTAGTGTGTTGTTTGTGTTGTTTTACTTTGGATAGAGAGAAGAGTGTGTTTATACATATGGAAATACACTAGGGTATTTGATATATGTATATATATATATATATATATATATATATATATATATATATATATATATATATATATATATATATATTTGTGTGTGTGTGTCAGCAACAGTAAAAGGGAAGTGGCAAGAAATTCATACGCTTGTTCGGGGAAGAAGACGGAATAATTGTGCATGTATGATAATAATGCATACCTGGGGGTCAATTCTTGAAATTATGTGAAGTAATTCCATTACGAGATTGCTCGAAATTTCGCAATGGTTTTTACTTTGCGATTCTTGAATGTAAATAATTTCGAAATGAAATTATTCCATCCGGAATTAATTTCACTGGCTGTCAACTTAGTGAGATGGTGAGATCTGAGATTTCACTTTACTAGTCAACAACGAAATATGCATTTGTGAAGCTTTTCAGATTAAATAAAATATTTGCTCTTTCATAAACTTCTTCGGTACGAAATCCATTGTCATAAATATGAAAATCCTTACGATGTTAAATTATCAACGATTTAAAAATAACCTACTCTACTCTTCTAACCTCACAAACTGTAAGACCTCACAAATGTGTGTGTGAAAAGTGGTTTTCGTTAGTCACTTATTTCCGATGGGATGCATTTCGTGTGTGGAAAAAGTAGTTGTTCGTCTCGATTGTAGTCGTTTGCTCTTAGTTCCCTACAGGATGTTCGGAATTTTCAATAATTTCGCCATCACATTCCACATTTCGTAATTAAGTACTCAAGAATAGCATTCTTTGGGTATAAAGTTTTCATTACGGAATCAGGACTGTGAGATTCGGAATCGCAGTAGTGAGATTCGGAATGTGAAAATAATCTCGCAACAACTCAAGAATCGGGTCCCTGGAAGAAGACGTCAGGAACCCACTTCACATCTGAGCGTATAATATTACGGAGAAGACATTTGGTATACTCTTATATTTTAGCCGTAGCTGCAATCTAATCAACTTTACCTAAACTTCACCGTAGCAACTTGGACACTTAAAATGTCAGTCAAAATTGGTGGTAAAATGGAGAACTGTTGTCATAAAATTAGTTCATAGGCCAATGATATTTGGACTGGCAGCTTACCGATGTTTGTGGTATAGTTCTTAACCTAATTACAGTTTTCAATTTCAAATTATTTTAGAGTCTCACACCAAATTTAATTATATGTTCTTGGAAATATTAAACACTATATTCTGCTTTTACATGCTTTTTCAAAGCAGTTTGAACCTTAAGTTACGCTGTAAGACTTTGACAGTGTTGTGTCTTAATATACGATTCGCCAACTTATACTATGTACAACACTAGTACGATGTTTATATTTAATTCTGTTACGGATACTACTCCTTACACCATCCAGCTAGCCGGAGCCCTTTATTCATAAATACTTAACGGTGGGATTTGGAATAACACAGGTATCCTAAGTAAGTACACTACAATATATTTTCGTATTCGGCACTAAAAAGGTAAAAAAAAAAATTATAAAATGTGTATTCGATTGACACTGTATATCGACACATTGATCATTTTGTTTAAGTCTGATGCTCACTCAAATATTAGATTAGAAATTTCACAAATTTTCGAAATTCCTCGCCTAATGAGGTGAAAAGGGATGAAAAGTGATGGAATTTGTTTTCAATTATTCGTCCCCATTTACCTCGAATCCAGCGAGCTATTGTCGTGTATTTCACGTTCAAGAGAGACCAGAAATAAGTCTAATATTTTATTTAAGGAATTTTATAGTTCAGTCTCTTAGGAGGTTAAAAGACTGGAATGTGTTTGAGATAAATATAGATAATAGAACAGACAATATAGATAGTAAAATAGACATCTAAATGTACTCACCATTCTGTAGTGTTTATGTGCTTGGTTAGGTCTTCCACATCACGGATGTAGGGAATGAGGGATACATAAAACGGTTACGGAAAGTATGTTAGCGCCAATAAAATTAGCACGAGAAAGTCCACTGATCAAGAGCATGACCGCCACATTTCCCACGTGCAGAAATCTATAAATTTCTTGTCCGAAATTGATCCCTGACTACAGTGGTAGGCGACTAGCAATCGTAGAATCATTTGCGGTATTGTAAACTTCCGTCACACACACACACACACACACACACACCCAACATCCAAGCATGATATATATATACACACACATATATGTGTGTGTGAATTTAACCGCATGCAGCCCACACAGGATATGTTTGGTACTGTCTCTTCCGATTAGACGTTGATAAATAATAATATGAAGTCATTTACTGTAGTAATGAAATAAATAATTTCTTGTAATTGCACTGCTTCACTGAGAATCCTTTAATATGACAATTTAAATATACAAATTTTTACATCACTGATTAAGGTATAAGTTGAAAATAGACATATGCGATTTATAATTGTTGTTCACAAATATAAGGAAACGTTGTATAACATCTTTCGTCATTAATTTTTAAATCACCGGGAAGTAGTACAACACAGTCTTCTCCGTCACCGCCAAAAGCATTATCTGGTTGGTTAGGAAGCCAGACTGCGTAGCCTACGGATTCGATTGGTTCTCCTGAAAAAAATTAATTAAATAATATATTACATACCTACACTTAACTTCGTTATTTATAATTTCTCCTTAAGCAACGTGTTACTTCTCATACATACATTTGCAAATTAAATATTTTAAAATATGTACTGCTACAAACGATGGATTATAAGATCTGATATTTGAGAAAACTACGACGGCTATGTTACTAGTTGAATTCTGATTGATTTTTACGTACCCTAAATGCTCACGTATGATAATAAGGTAAAATTAAGTATCCAGCTCTTTAAGAAGCCTTGAAGCTGCACGGTCTGTTATAGACAAGTATATTTGTGGTCACATATCAACATAATTTTATACTTGGTTATCTGGATGTGATTATTAGATAGAACCACATTACCGTAGTTAAATGTAACCAAATGATGACTTTTTTTACATATAATTTTAAAAGTTGAAATTTGCTGAAAACTAGAGCATACACATAGCAGTGTGTGTAGTTATCTTAGACCAGTTAATCTTACTTCACACTCTCTGCTATTGCGCACTTGGCATTTTACAGAAGTTACGATTCAGAAATATTTAACAGCTGTTCACTGACTACTGGTAGATTTTTGTTGCCGGTAATTTTCCATTTATAATACGTTTGCCAATGTATTTGGCAATACCAATAAAAGTAATATTTAATATAACTTTAAAAAAATATGATAGTCTTAACTGTTGAAGAAAGTATGGTTCCTAGCTACCATGAATTAATTAAAATATCCGTGTTCACCCGATATTAGTAAGAAATTTTTGTTTTTAATGTAATGGGTTGTTTGTGATAATGAATAATATGAAGAATCATTTAGTTAGCAGAGTTAATAATAAATGTTTTAATTACGCTTTGATTTTCAGCAAATTTTGGGTCATTTCCAGCAAAGGAGTAAAAAGTGAGTACGACAGAAATTTCCCTTTTTTTTACGACTTATTCTGCAATATAATATGTAATAGGGAATAGACGTTATAACTAATTAGGACTTAGTGTATCAAACTTGAAGATAATTATTTTCATCAAAAATATTTATACATAAAATTTCTGAAAATCACTGCAAAATGAAAGTCATTGTAATTTTCATAATAAATGAAAAAAATTAAAATTTTATATTTGTACTTTAAAAATTAATCATATATGTACACACACATGTAAGCTTATATTAATTTAATTATTTTAATAATTGATATCGCAATATTTGTGAGGAAATTTTACAAGAGCGCCTAACATTAAATATGTTTTGATCATAAATTTGGCAAGAACGAAGATTACGCCAGGTTATTTTTCGGTGCCGAATTTATGATAAGGAAGAATTTAATGACATTTCAACATATGAAACTCTACGTCTTAAACAATACACTGTCGTGCATAATTAAGCTTGGACCAATTAAAAAGAGAAGTATTGCTGACCTAGGATACTCTGAAAATGTCCCTCTGTGTAAATGTCGTGAAGCCCCACGAAAACTCTGTCGGCCAGTTTGGGGTGGCGAGAGGTCAGCTCCTTCGCCAGCTTGGCCTCCGCCTCAGAGTTGAGTATAAGGAGATGAGCGCCTTCTTGCACGCAGGTTCTACGAGCTTCCTCCCACGTAGATGACTCTGTGTGCACCTTGTAATAGCCGTGTCCAGGTATGAGCTCGTATCCTGGTCCTGGTCTGGCCGGTGGAGCTACATGACAAACAACACTGACTGCCCACTGAACTCTCACCTACCTCCCATATAATAATTCTTTGTCGCAAATTTAGGCAATTGATTTATATCTCTGAGTGTTATACTGTATTTTTGTAATATTTTGATTTAAATTACTTAATTTATTTTTTTAGTGTTTTGATTTTTTGACTATTCTTACTAGTATGCATGTAAAATATTCATCATATTTAGTTTAATACTTGCTTAAACATAATGATTATTACAAACGTAAAACATACATTCTTTCCTGAACTCACAGTTTCAATTTGTTTGTAACAGGTGTCAGCGTGTATATGAGAGTTAATTTTTGGTAAAATTAGCACTGAAAATACATTAAATCGTGGGAAGCTACGGCAGCGTCAGCAAGCGGCCAGATGCCTGGAAATGTGAAAATGGTTCGGCTCTGACAGAAAATCTAGAAATGCTGGCAAGTAGTCAGCTACAGCATTCTTTGTCTAATGATTAGAATTGTCACACATGTACTGAGCTCTTGCCAAAACCTGACATTTATTTTTGGCGGCATTCTAACAATGCATATCTATACAGTGCTGGGGAACGTTTGAAGGTAGTCAACGCATAATTCCTAAGTTTTTCTGCCACGAATCAAGCTCGGTTAACGATAACCCGAACTCCAACCAATTTTTTGTTAATACCTTTTACTTGTATGTAAATACACGCAATAATTCACTGACATTTCTATAGCTTAGGAACAGATGTACTGGAAATCCCTTTTGCCTTAAACAAATTTTACATAAACCACACTCGAGTTTACTTTTATGTGCTTTTAGAATTTTGATATATTCGCAAAGGAATTTCTCACTTATAGTATAAAATATAGAAAGAGCAAGATGCATTTTATGTCTAATAATATTTGCAAACCAAATACGCAAATTAACATTTAAATTTTTTTCTGTTTGCTTCCATAAACATGTAGAATTCAGTGAACCTAGTAAGATTTATTTACGGCACATACGATGATAAACGGTTAGAATCAAACATTATAATAGCTTACTTGTAATTGTAGCAGAAATTATGATTCTACGATTGGCCTCGCATGTCAGTGTCTTCTGCTGGACGTCCGCTTCCCATGTTCCTGTGTTAGGACCTTCTATACCTTCATAATCAGCACCGTGGTCTAGTTGCAACTGAAAATATTTACATGTTGTTACAAATCCACAATTCTAAGTATTTGCTTGTTTATAAAATACAAAACTTATACGGCAGTCCATGGTTGGTCCATGGCTACCACAGCTGGTGACATATTACACAGGCATTTCCCGTGTAAGTATTACGAGCCACAGGAACAGATTTGAAGTCCTAGGATAAGAACAAACTAATAAACAAGATGTTGCCAAAATAACTGATAAGCCTACTTTCCTCAAAGTGGGTGCAAATTAACCCTGTAAGTTAAAATCGTAGAGGTAAATTAGGAATACTAAATACTAATGTTGATTTAGACATATGCTTCACAATATATGCTAAAGATAAGGTAGCCTGCTAAGTAATACACAAGTAACCAGTTTTATAAATTGCGGAAACAAATTTCTGGTACGTCTTTCGTCATATAGATAAATAAAAAATTGCCGCTTTTTCTAAACGTTGAACATTGATGAACGAAATATACATAAGTTAAGTCGGGTTTGTATGCACTATATGAGTACCGAAATTGATTAAATTCTGAAAATAAAATATATTCTAAGCTATGTATTACTATTCTAAAAATATGATGATGATAACCGTCACTTTGAAAATATGAAGACAGGATGAACGAATTACAAGAAGAAAATTCAGCTTTGTATGCTGTACGTGTGTACCAAGAATTGAAAAATTCTAAAAACCATTTTCTAAGGTATGAGATACTATCGTTAAAAATAAAAACGGCCACCATTTTGAAAATGTGAACACATGATAAATGAGAGTCAAGTCAGCTTCGCATGTAGTATATGTGTAACAAGTTTGATAAAAAATATGTTCGTACCTGTGTGGTCCAGTGTCCTGTGATGTTCTGTACACTGGTGAGAGTGAAGCGAGTGCCAGAAGGATGTATGGCCACGCACTCTCCTGACTGTTGTATGTGATCCTCTAGTCTACAGCCGTCACCCAGTAGTACCACCAGTACACACACCAGCCCCGCTTTACCCAGGCTGTCCATGGTCTCTGCGACACGTAGTTACAGTGATTAAACAACGTGACAAGAGAGTTTTGTAAAAATACTGTTGCGTTCAGTTTTTACTAATATTTTTATAACTAACTGTTGATGTGTGGTTATTTCGGTAGTTTTTTAAATTTTAATACGGAAATTGAAATACTGGTAGAAGCTCGTTCATTATAAATTTATTTATGTTTATATATAAGGGTGTGTCTGTGTACGTGTATAAGTACGCTTAAATATAATGACGACAACGCAAACAAATCGGTGGCTTCAAAGGAAGTACGCAGCAAATTAATTTACATCATGACATATCTCTGAAACATAGTTTTGGCAACGGTTACTGATAATAAATTTATTTTTATTAAAAAATAACATTGCATTTTTAGCAAACATTTTCTGCTAGATTATAAACGTCATCTCATAAACTAGAATGTTTGCGAAGTGTGTATCTACTAATAAACAAAGTTCTAAATGTTAGTATTATAAAGTATTGAATTATGTACGCGATATCTGATGTTGAAGGCGAATATTTCACTTCTGTGGAAGGCATCAAATGTCTTTCCTGAGAAAAGGCAGACTAAGGTGTGTGATAAGTCTGTCTTGAGAGTATTTAATATTTTAAGACGTGTTCAGCGGTTTACCTACTTCTTCAGTTTAAAAGCCGCGAGGGCTAATTTTACCTTACATTACCAACAGTGTAAATATATGTGCTTGTTGTAAAGTATTACTAGTAGCATATTTTAAAACACGGAATTCCTAGGATAAAATATTTTAAAAACTTTATGAATACCTACTTCATATTTTGTATAATTTTTTAATTGTAAAGTAAACTAAAAAAAAATTAAAACAAATTGTATGTTAGGTACTTAAATAAATAATTGTTTGTGATATACATAAAAAAATATATATACATATTAAAGCGTTATAATTATGGATGCACCTATACCGATAACCGATACTCTGTGATTCAGTAAAATCTGTTGTATCGGCTGTTTATCATTATCGGTATTTTCTTCCAATTTGAAGGATCACTATACCGATACTGTATAGCTCATTTACTGGCATATTATACTTCAGCTGTATATATTTTATGAACCTTGTTATTGTATCAGCGTATTACGAAATTAAAATAATAATAAACACAACTTCTGCAGTATTAATCATACTGATGGACCGGTTTCCAACGTCTGAGCTCTGAACTATTACAAGAAGATTGCAAGGATTTGACAAATTTGGTGCTGTATCAGAAGTCATATATTTATTTTAATTAAGTGCAATCATTTTAAAATATATTTAATGTGGATTAACTAACCAGTCGTACATGAAAAAAAAACGGAATATCACTATTTTCAATTGTAAAAGAAAACACAACATTCAGTTTTGCTAGGAAATCATAGTGGTAATCCTTACCGTGAATCACTTGCCAGTTCAGGTTTGTCTATAATACCGTATTTATGGGCGTATGTTAAGAACTTTTGTGAATTTTTAATGTACCGTGCCAAGAAATGTATAGCACCATCGTTATCAACAATACATTTCATCCAGATATGTTTTTTGTGTGTCTATAATATACGAAGCAGGAGCTGTGTTAATGGTTGTATACCGCCTCTTGAATGTAATGCAATTTGAAGTGTCTCTAAAAGCTGAAGTAATAACAGTAAAATAATTTTGGTTCGGTATTTTTTCATGTTGTGTGTGTTAATGGCATAAGTTAATAGACTGCTACTTTTGTTACATTTTGCTGAAAAAATTGCAAATTTTGTTATTCACAATTTTGCTATATTCTTTATGTATGAAAATGTTAAGCTACGGTCACACTAACCACTGGTATTGCTACGCAAATGCATGTACAAGTATCGGTATCTGTAAGTATCGGTTAAAATTCAAGGTATCGGTATTGCGATCGGTATCGGTAAAAAGGGATATCGGTGCATCCCTAGTTATAATGCCTCAAAAATCGATAACGTTGTGTTATAATACAATCTGCATCCCACCAACTATAAATAACAATGTTTTGGACAGTGTTACACTATTATCTGTAAACCCACCCCTAAATACAATTTTTGTAAATACACAAACAAGGTTTGTTCTTTCACGCAAACATTCTTATAGCTCCACTCACGAGAATGTCCTTAGTAGATTAGCTCTCCTTTCCTGAATGTACGCTTCTCATACATGTGATAATCTTATGAGGATGACATGTTAGGTGTACATGGGCCTACAAAGTGTAAGCGGGGATATATTAATAACTTAAATGTGTTCTGTTGCAGAATGCAATATGCACTAGCGAATTTATTTCTTACAACTTTAAATTTGAAATCTAACTTGATTTTGCCTCAGTAGCTAATAAGCCAACTTACTACAATGTGGGTACAAAGTAACTGAAAATATTTCAATCGGTCACAGACTTTTATCAAGGTCTCCTGCTGTTCGAGGGCACATACGATGCCTAATAAAACTTTAGACTGGGCAAAAATCAAAGCTTGGTTAACAAATTGTTGAAATATACGGTTATAACAAACTATTCATTCAGTTTTTAAAATCTACAGTTCATAAACTATTTATGTTATAGTTTCGTTATAACACCTTAACTGAAGAAAACATCACAATATTTTTACATTAGTCTTAATTTCCGCATAATTTTTTTGTAATAAGCCTGTACGTAAATTGGTTCCAATCACTTTAATAGATATAGACGAACAACATGAAATCTTTATTTACTAATGTTGCACCATCATTCAAAACGGTAGTGATACAGTAATATATTCTTTCATGTTTAATGCTTAGATAATTAACTATCAAACTAACATTGTTGTTTTTTAATAATTCAGAGCGTTCCGAGACATGTCATAAAATCTGTATTTAATTGTATCATGCGATATGAAATAAATGTTTAACTTTCACGAATATTCACTATCACAACCAATGAACGAGTAATAAACTATCGAATAATAAATTATAGTTAAAATAGTTCCGGTGATCTATATGTTATATAACAGTGAATGTATGTTTGTTCGTCTTCTATAACCTCGCATACACTGAGAAAAATTATCACGCAGATATTTACAGAACTGTTCTGTATAAGTTTGTATGGTATCAACAACAAGGCTTTAGTAACATTAACAGATTGTTCTGTACTTTATACAATACCTGTCGTTTGAGGATGAACCTAAATCTTGCAGCACGTTTTTATGTTGAAGTAACTATCTTATATGTAGTTAGAACAGAATGGTTTGCTGTTGCCAATATATAAATGGTTAAAATACTGTCTAGAAGTATTGCAACGATTACTAAACGTATAACAGCAAAATTAACAAAGTTTTTCACTAGCATCACCAATCACTTCTCGTTACTGTTACAATAACTTGGCTCTAGGAACTTTCTTGTTCTGTTAAAAGTTTACAAACGAGCAGGGTAAATATATCGACACTATTTTATGCCCGTAACAGAATTGCCTCTGTTTAAATTACTCTCCTACTTGTTGTTTTTATCATCTTATTCTGTTAAAAGTTGTAAAACAAGCAGGGTAACCTTAGCAAAACTATATTGTTCCCGCTACGTGTTTGCCTCTGTTTAAATTACTCTCCTACTAGCATTGTAGAGTTAACAAACAAGTGTAGTAAACACAAATAGTGTCGTGGACTGTTAGAGGCACCACCTGATTTGTTCAGATTACAGAACTAGTATTGTAGAGTTAACAGACAAGTATGGTAGCTACAACAGTGCAATGGATTGCTGGAGGTACCTACGGCTGCGACGATAGTGCTTATCTGTTGTTAGCTCCGGGAATCTCTTGCTACTATGACTTGTACTACAAGCTTTAAAATATATATTCAAGTTTTTTCTTATTTTGTTTAATACTGTTTTTGACATCTGGCTATAATCTTCAGAATAGTCAGAGGACCGGATCTGGAATAGATGATAATCAACTAAATCTATATTGTACGAAGTTAGCTTGGGGCAGAGGTCTTTGGCCGATGTGTATATCGTAATGAGATGCGGAATTACCAAAATGTATACGAACTCTCGCCACGAAACTATACTCACACGAATAAAATAAACAATAGTTCTTTTCCGTGCGAGAATAATATATAATGGTTTATAAATTTTTCTTACGGCAGGCTTTTGCAACGCTTTTAGAAACAAACAATGCACACTACCGCTCTGTATAATGCATTTGAAGCGAATGCTAGGGCCCTGTAAGATAACATTACAATATTGTTAACATTACAATACTGCATTGCTGGGAGTACTATACAGCACTGTAAAAGCAACAGAATATATTGTTAAAATTGTCATACTGCGTTGTTAGGAGCAGCAGGTAGAGATTGGTAATACTACAGAACAGTATATTGCTCATAGTACTCAGCAACTCTGTAATGGCAGCAAATAAGTTTTGTTGTTATTACTATCTCAATTTACCATATGCACGTAGTAACTGTAACCAATAAGATAGCTGTCACTATGTTAACAATAATGGATGGTTGGAGGAATTAAAATCTGGTTCTTACAACAATATATTTTTCTCAGTGTACCATGCATCCGGTTGCGGTAAAAAAATTTGATTAGTGGTTACGCCTGCGGTCGCGAAATGTTCTGACCGAATAATAATTATTGAACTCTTTTTGAGGGAAGCGGTATGTGGTCAGAAAGGTTAAGTCAAAACACTCTCTGTGCGATTCATCTGGTTGCGATGAAACTTGAGTCAGTTGTGAATTATTTTCGGTGCGCTCATAATGGTTTCTGCAAAAAAAAAGTTTGGGGGGGGGGGCGAAACACGGTACAGGGGCAAAACGAGGTACATAACAAATTGTAAAAAAAAAAAAAACCTTTGGTGATTTGTGAGTACACCCGTGAGGGTTTCTGCGAACAAACGTGATGGGTGACGGTGTTTACCAAACAATACAGACGGACACAACGGAGATGTTAATAAATGAGCGTTACAACAAATGCCGAGACAGCTAGTAGAATATAAAATCGATATTTATTCATGCCATACAATCCTCGAAAATCGCCGACCTGCAACAACATACACTTAACTTACATTGGTTAAAAAATGAACTGTTAAAATGTAGAATTTAATTTGAATCTATCATATGGTTTCTTGTACCAAACATAGGCCTAGTGGCAAAGCTATGAAAATTAATGTTTATTTTAATTAGCAAGTTATAAACAAAATAAAAAATTCAGGTGCCTTTACTTATTGCAACATGTTTAGGTCTACTGAGTTTCATGACATTCAGACAACAGATTAATAATATGCAGGTAAACGCATAATAATACACATGCATGTACATTGGCTAACTCATACAGAAAAAAAAACATATGATATCGTTGGCTTATTTCCCTTTGGAAAGGAGGCTATAAATTTAATACAACGTTATTTGTTTCATATTTCTTTGATTTTCACCAAATAAACTATTTGTTTAATTTGATAATCACATAGAAACAACGCATTAGATGTGTAGTATGTAGCTAACAATTGCACGTAATTTTTCATGAGTTTATTTATTCACTTAGTTTCATGTTCTTAGGGTAACAAATTCGGAAATGTAATCATATTACTCCGGCCTAGTGTCTTATCTCACTGCAAGGTGTTGAGCAAAAACGAGTGAAACCTACTTTACTTTACAGAACCAAAGTTCTAAAAACAAAAATATATATGCTAATCTTCCGGTTAATCTGTTAGACGCGTAAGTAACTGCAAGAAAAGTAGGTATATACCAGAATGGGTAAATAAAGGCATTTCTCTATTTTAAAAAACGCAATATTGAACTTATTGTTTCTGAACTGTATTGATATGTATCTCTAAAGCTCAGATAAAACTTTACAAAACGGGAAAAATACTAACTCATGAACTATAGAATATACAATATATTCTAAATTATCACTTAATGTTCATGCTCTCGAGTTTCTGATTTTAAACCAAATTAAAATAATTATTTTAATGGTTCAGATATCACAGATGAGAGTTGAATAAAGGTGTTACATTTGATCTCAATTTGTTTTAGGGTTTGTGCCGTTTTTAGTGACGGTGCATCATATTTCACAGAAAATATGTTGTCCTGCCACACAAACGAGAAATGGTTCTCCTTGCAATACATCCCGTCCCACTTTCTTAAAGGTCAGAAGTGAACAGAAGAATCATCCCGGGAAAATTAATGTATCTCATACATAGCTTATACAATATTCCGTTAGTTTATTGCAAATAATAAATGTTCGGAAAAATCACACCTGAACAAAGATGTAGTAAAAAAAAAGTAGGCCTACTGTTCCTTGACTTTTTGTAACAATCCCTCTAAGCAGCATTAATTGTAGTGTAAATTTCTAAGGACCAATTAAAGGAACCTTTTCATCCTATCACCACAAAGATTTTAGATGTACTTGCCAACTACAGCCCGAAATTATGTGTTACTCAGGAAAGTCATAGACCGCACAATATATTATATTCTTATGTTTGAAATATGACTGTTCTATCTGATTAAGAAGGCAGTTCTCCAAAAATTTTAGTTCTTTATCTATTATTTATATATCATCGGTATAATGCTTGTTTTGTTGACATGCATTGTGACTGCTTTAACTGTAATGAAAATTGTTTAGCTTTCATACGTTTCGTATAGTGCCATGGCAGTGTATTAATTTTTATATAACGCGTTTACACTAGCAAGGGAAACTAACTAGTTTACAGAATTCAAATACTTCACACCGAAGAACAGTGTCAGGAGCTTCGCCAAGACATAGTTAAAAAAATGGCATATTTTTAATTAAAGTTCACGAAAAACTACTGTGAAGAAACATTTATCATGAAAAATAATAACCCCCGCTTGCTACTACCGTACGGAAAGCTACACTAACGGTTATTCTGAAAAAAGGCACTTTGTTACTCACCAATATAAGAATCGAATCTTTGCCTAACGTTGACTGATTACAGACTGCTGCAAAATCTGTATATACAGTATATATAAGTTTAATGATTGGTAAGAAGATAACAGGAATAAGTAATTTAACCTGGATCCCCATCTGTGAGGTACGATTAAAACGACTAACTGTATCGCGCCAATGTCGTAAGAACAAACTGGCAGACATCTTAGACACAGAATAAATAGTGCTACTTATTTATTCTGTGTCTTAGGCAAATAAATAATAGGTTTTAAGATACAGCCAATCCTTTTTGCATGAGACGCTTACATCCATATTGGAAATGTAACTCTTTTCCAACACATGTATTTTACAATGTTTTATTAATTGGAAATTGCAAAATGATGCATATATTTTATGTGTGAAACTTTAGGTTACAAATAGTTATACTTTGACATACAAAATCTTGATATAGTTAAGCACGCGCCTGATTGATAAGTTCATCTGGTCGCATTCCGACCCGCCGTAAGAAGGTGAAATAAAATGTCGAGATGGTATAGATTAAGTTGAAATTTATTTTAAGTATGACGTTAAACAGATTGACAAAGAGAAAATAATATTTTGGAGCTATTTTATCAAATTAACTTAGTTCATTACACGGGTAAAATGGTTTCTTGAACTAATAACCATAACTTGTTATTGGAATTTTCTTGAAGTTCATTAAAAAAGATTATGATAAGCCATGAAATGTATTCTCGATTTTTCATCGAAATCTCATTAAACTGAAAAAGTATATAGATTATTACCTATGACGGCTATTGTAAATCCTATTTTTTTGCCTAATTTTTATTGTAAACTTCAGAATGTCAAAAATTCTAATGAATTTCCACATATATCCCCTCATATGTTTATCAAACCTTCTAGCCAACGTGTTTAGTAAGAAGTAACGAAACGGGAATCAATAACATACGGAAAAACCAGCCACTATTTTTTTATGAATTTGTAGGAAAAATTAAATTCAAAATTACTCTTAATACAGACGCGTCAAGATACTGAAAATGTTTCAAATTATTTTTTGCTATTCGCCAAGCAGGAATAAAAAGGGGTAATATCAATGTCATGTGCAAAAGTATAGGAAAAATAAGTTTCATTATCACGTTAGCTTAAATTCGTTTCGATTAACAAACACTACTGAAGACTAAGAACTCATTCGTTTGTCAAGAACAATCGGTTAATACATTTTACGGAGAAATTCATATCAGCTAAGATAATGCATATGTGTAGACAAGATAAAAATTAAAAAATGTTTTGGAAAATTAGCGTCCTACTCATAAAATGGAGAAAAAATAGTTTTGCATTGTGCACGTCATTCATTATGAAAGCCCACAATTTTTGCGTGAATATTGCGGAAGTTTCGCAAAAAGTGATATAATTTTTACCTACATAACATAAGTATCACGAGTTTGATTCTAGTGGCAAACAAGCCGGTACTTACATTCAAAGTGCGTTATTTTTGGCGCCATTATGTTAACAACTGGCATCTCATGTCACAAATATCAGCTATGGCAAAATGCAATACACTTTAAGAAATTACATCAACGGAACTTTATAAGCAAAGACTTCGTGAGCAGAATTCATACGTACATCTCTTATAACAGAATGCGAGAAAATTAAAAAAAAAAAAAATCTTATCAACAGAAAATATATATTTCCGCAATTACGCCAAAAATATTGAATAATGATGCCGGGTGATTGTAAATTTGAACAAAGCAGAAAGTTAATACAGTGCATAAATGTGAATTAATTATATGTGAAAACGTATTGACATCTATACCATACCAAAAAAAATCACTAACACACACACAATTTTAAATCAGAAAATATAGGCATTAAGTCAGTTATTCATAGATTATAATTTGTCATAATTTAATTTTACAATAAACTAGCCGAACTTCACGATAATGCTCTGGTAATTATCATTTTAACATCAAAATCGAGAAAGCTCCAAAATAGTGTACATGGTTAGAAATATACTTGCAGCATATTAAAGCTGTGGTATGCCTAAAATAGATACAATCATGACTCACGTAGAGACATGAACACATTATAAATAACACGACTATTGAGAATAACCTTTGAAAACCGCCTTATACAATACTTATTAAAGTTATGACTGTCATTTATTATTATAAATAAATGCCTTCGCCTTTGAGATTGCATAAACAGCCGGGTCGCGAAAATTTCTCGTTTGCCAAATCTTAACTTTTTACGTACAACGGATCGCTATCGGTAACTAGATTTTTTATATGTTATGGTAAAAACTGATACCTTTGTTTATAAAATTAGTTTCCTACAAATCAACCTTAATCTTTATCTGGCAAACTGCAGTTGGTATGCCTGTCAAATATTAACGCTATTTAGGTCCAACGTTTTACTATCGCAGCTAGCTACAACATTGTTCATAGTGTTTACATTTCTAAGCAGCGGACTAAGATCAATTTCCATATGTTTAATTAGTTTAAAACTCACATGCTCTTTTGTAAATAACAATAGGCTACTTGGTAGAAATAATTTAAGTAAATCCTGAGACGAGATGAAGCGCTTCAAATATTAAATGGTTACTTCTTTCGGATAAGCAACCAGCTAGATTTAAATTTATATAATTAATTTGATCCTACAATGTATTATATGGATATGTTTTTAAGTAAAATCAGTTCAATATTTCAGAGTTTTCAAAAGGAAGATGTAACTTGCAAAGGTGCTTTTACGGAATTATATTATTTTAAGTTCACCTTAGAAAATTAAGTGCTTGTATTTATGTACGTGTATATAGAAATATATATATATATATACACATACATATATGTGTAGACACATATAGAGAGAACAGAACAGAATGAGGGAGAGATTAATTTGTAACTTAATTTAAACGACAAACTGCGGCAGAAGGTTGCTGACGAAAATTGGGTCGAGAACATTTGTACGACCTACGGTGAAATTAAAATACTCAATTTAGTACATGTCGTTGAAGTTGGGCGTGAAAATACAAAATTATTACAAATATAGGATTCAGTTGACGATTTGGATTGCTTTCGAAATGTTTTTAACCAGTTTTGACTATACCTTGCAAAGTAAATTAAAATCTAATTCATGTAACGGTGTTTAAACTGTCGTTTATGCATGCGTTTTCCGTCAAACTCCTCAGAATTCTGGTTGTACAGGAACAGCTTCTGACGCGTAATTATTCACGGGCAAGGTTAAGTGATGTTAAGACACGTTGGGACACATGTTCATTCTTCGCACCGGTTCAATCCAATTTTTTTTAAACCAGCGAGTAAAACCTTAATTATGTCATATTTAATGTAATTGTTTTTTCATAATTCGTCGAATACATTATTTGTGGGCACACCAAATTCTATAAACGTACGTAATGTCGAACTCTTGTACGATTTATTCCCGGATGAAAAATATACCTTGCCGAATGAATGCGTCTTGCTGACAAAAAAATTCTCAATAATTTAGTTTATACTAATATAATTTCGTGCATTTACAAAAATTCGCCTTTCTAAACGAACTTGTACACGTTTCCTATTATTTCTCTTCTCTCTTCAATGACTCGTTTTTAAGCGATCAGTAGAGATGATGGTATATCGCGAAAATGTTTCGGGCCAACATACGTTTGAAAATACTGCAGTTTCTTGCAACATATAAGATTGGATGATGTACGTCTGACACAACGTAGCTATTTGAAGACCAACAGTAGGCATCAAATATTACAATAGCGGGATTCTTATTGGCTCAGTCAAATAGGGCAACAGCTCCACGTACAAGAGAAAGCCAGTAATAATCTAATAAGCTGAACGTGTGTTGAAATCCAACAAACAGTCAAGTTTTCCCACGATACACCATCATCTCTAGCGATCAGTTCCGACTGTTGGATACTTGCTGGGTAAACAAAGTAGATGCAAGTAGTATTGTGAGAAATGTTGGAAATCTTGTGATATTAAGAATACTGCAGAAGCGGAATTAGTACTGTTAGTTCTCAGTTCACCGTATGAAAAGTTCATGTGACAAAAGTAGTTTTCATAAACAGCCTGCAGAGACAGCCATGTTTTATATTCTAAATGTCTGCCATATGACCGTATTATGATTACAACATATATCTAAGGAACCATGTGTCGGAATTTCATTAAACTCTGTACACATAAATTTTAGCAAATGGGCACGACTTTTAAGTGTTTTGTTCATACTGCGTTATTAGTTAGACGGTGGCATAGTTCGATAAATGTTATCCCTTTAGAAATATAAATAAACCATTAATCAGAATTTCACTTTACTTGGGTACGCACGTAGTACCTAAAACAGTAACTTCAGTTTTATGCATATTTTCATACCATAATCAATTTTTCAAAAAACTTTTGTGCTTTGCTTTTTTACTGATCACATGATATATAGGCTATGAGGACTATTTTCCATAGTTTCTTCAGACTCGGTAGCATGTAGTACTATGTAAGGCTACATAAATTTAAACTTGTTTGTTCACTTATCACACCACCTTAATTTCGAAGATTTTACGACATGAATACATAATTTTTAAAACACGTAGGCCTATGTCAAGAACTTAAGAAGTGATAGAAAACCAATTTATTTTTATACATATTATTTATTTTAACTAGTCTTTGTTGATACCTGGATAACTATGCTAGAAGTTATCAAGGAAATAAATTAATAAATTATCACTTGATATTTTTATATTTAGGTAAACTATTTCATTGTTAGTGTTAATTTGCACCAATTTCGAGGAAAGTAGGCTCATTAGTTATGCTGGCAACATTTTGTTTATTAATATATGATTATATTAAACACTGTTTTAGTATAGAGAAATGTTCTGTAATATATTTTACTGGCCGTTTTGTTTAAATATGTATTTAATTCTTAAAACTATTGCTACAAACTAAACTCGTGAGTCACCGCCTCCACACTTAACATGCATTTTAAAGCAAATATTTTCAAGACAATATTGATTTATATTTATGAAAATTTTTGAAACATTCTGTTTACACTAGTGTAGGAAGCATCGCAGTCTTGTTCTGTAAATAAAGAAGGCACAGTCAAAGACTTATTTTACGCAAAATATTGTTCTGTTTATATTTGCAGTTAAATGTATTATTTATCTTCAATTGTTTGCCAATTGTGTGAAATGCTAGAAATGTATTTTGTCTGTACAATATTCATATTGGAATAAGAATACTGAAAGCGCATAAGTTACTTCGTTAGTTAAAGTAAATGAAATGTGTTATATATGAAGTTTTATTAAAAGTAAATGTATGCCGTAACACTGAAAAATCTTGGAAATTGTATGTTAATACATCCGGTATACGAAGACAAAATATTTTTTAAAGCCGTATACATTTATTGATAAAAGTAATTTCTTATGCTGTATTAAATATGACTTGAAATTAAGGTCATGTCTCCAGTTGTCAATGAGTTGTGTCCTGTGTAATTTGGCTGGTGTGTTGGCAAATTATGTGTTCCTATGGTAAAATAGGGAGTATATGTGTCAAAAAGATATCCTAGCTTTATAATTTATGTAACAAACATGAACCCCTGTGTTTATTTTTTAGGAAAAATGTAAAAATAAATTGTAATGTTTGTTACAAAATGTATTAATCTTTTTCTTGCAGTAGCAAACGTATCTTAATGTATCTAAGGGAAAAATGTATGAGTCTGTTTAGGTAAAATATAATTATTTTGTTACGATAAACCAGGCCAAAATGTGAGTTAAAATTTAAAAGCATAAAAGTTTAACAATGTGCAACCAGCTTTGCTCGGATATAAATAATCAAACATGTAAAAAATATACAATATTATAATTTTTATGATATATTCATTACACTTTAAAAGTGTAAGAGCCATTTTTGCAGTACATTCGTTCACAATGTATTATAATTTACTTATAATAATTTTTTTTAATTTGTCAACGTATTATTTAAGACGTTGGTTCAGAAAGTTCTACGAATACCTTTGATTTGGTTTCAGAGAGTGCCAATAAAAATATTCGTTTTCTCAAGATCTTTATGAATATATTAATTAGAGTTTATTTCGTAAAACTTGCCAAAATTAAATTATTTGAAAAACACGTTCAATTAGTAATAAGAGAACCAATTTGGAATAACTGGTTCTCAGCATTGTGAACTAAATTATATACAAGGACTCAGCCGTAAATAAACAGCTTTTTTAATTTTTGGTACCATGGCAAGTATGGAGTTTGTTCTCTCCTACATATGAAATTTCTGTTTCCGTTACACAATATATATTCATATATCGTTTTATGTATCTAAATACACATACGTAAATAATTCAACGCATTAAGGATATTTGTCTGAATCCGAAGCAAGGATAAAACCAATATTCGTAATAATTTGTCTTTGAAAGTTAAATAATGCTCAAATTTAGAGCACTAGAAAAACACAATACGATTTATTTTCTTTCCTCTATACAATTTGGTGAAAGGACTTAGGTGGTGGCAACATGGGTTGTATAATCAGGCGTATAAACAGGCTATAAACGATTTTGGAGAAAGAAAATTGCCAAATATAATACGAAGATATACAAAATACTGAATTTCACATTACCTACCGTGTAAAAAATAGTAATTACTCGCACTACAATCTAAGTGCTGACTGTATTTAAATAGTGTTTGTCAACATCTTGATAATTTCAATGACAATTATGTAAAATTTTAAGTCTAACACTGATAAATTGTACAATATTTTTGAAGAAACAGTGTTCCATTCATATATATTTCCAAACACATTAGTTAAAAATATATAATTTGTTGTACAGCTCGTTGAAAAATTACAGGATAGCTAGGCAGACTATACAGGATATAAGAAAATTAACAGGTCAAAGATCGGAAGATGATTCCTCGTGAAAACGTATGCAGACATTATATGAGGCTCTTTCAAGACAAGTATATATTAACGAAATTACGAGACCTTGAAAACCGAGTTTGAAAATGAAAATTGTCCATTTATCCAAAAAGGTTGTAAATTTGATTACGATTCTGGAGCTAATTCGAAGTTTCGAAGTATTATGAATATCTGAAACCTGCAAAAAAATTCAACCTTTGCTTAAGGTCGGGCCGTCGGCTCGACTAGCGATACATGCCTGTCGCCCGTCCGGCTGGAAGGATGGATGATATGAGGGTGCGATGAGTGTGGAGCAGTGACGGAATGCGAAAGATGGAGGAAAAGGGAGTTCCCCGAGAAAATTCGCCGGCCAACGGAAACGTTCGCCAAGTTTCCCATACGCGAAATATCCGGGACCGAACCCGCCGGGGATCGAACTCGGATCGCCTAAATAAGAGCGGAGATGTCTGACCCCTCGACCACCGAGGCCTGTCAACAAAATGAACACAGTTGTTGATATGAAAATAATACAACGCCTGTTATGTAGGCAATAACTGCTACTTCCGCAACGATTGTCTTGCACTTGCGCCGTGCTCTCAGAAAAATGCAACGTGTAATGCAATAGTTTAAAACATGTCCCAAAATCCACCGAAGTAACGTTCAAAAAGCTTAGCCTAGGTTTGGTAAATTTGGAAACTTATCTAGTTTTGCTACATTTAATAAAAATGTTTTCAGCCTGATTTTCGAAGGAAAAAGTAGGCTTATGAGATCACCTTTCAGTCTCTGTGTGTGTTGGTGTGTGTGTGTGTACGTGTGTGTACGTGTGTGTACGTGTGTGTTGGTGTTGGTGTGTGTATCTGTGTCCGTCCGTGTGTGTGTGGGTCCCCACCTAGAAACTTTTGAACCAGTAGGCCGAATTTCATCAACCCTTATACACGTGTAGTTCTATGTAATCTGACTTGACTTTATTATATTTAATTTACGCCATGCTCATATTTACGAAATGGTGGGCCATTTTAATATATTTCGATAAAGTTAGATAGCCAAAGAACCTGTTTAGAATTTCATCAAAATTTGGAACACTTATAGGTCTACTGCATGCAAAGTTTACTTTACTTATGTGTATTTTTTTTCATCCGTTCATCATGTATGCATATTTTTAAAATGTCAGACATTTTTTTGTTTTTCGCATAGCATCAGATATCTCAGAAATATTTTTCAGCGTGTCACCAAATTTAGTACACATATTCCATATACAAAGCTGGATTGAATATTGTGCACTTCGATCATTATGTAAGCACATTTTCAAAATGGTGGGCAGTTTTACATATTTAGCTTAGAACTTCACCAAACCTGGTACACATGTACTACATACAAAGCTGAACTGAATAATGTGTATTTAGTTCAACCTGTGTTCATATCTTCAAAATGGCGTCAAATTTTACATTTTTAGCATTGTATAATATATCATATGTAATATGTTTCAGAACTTCACCATACTTGGTACACATAAACTACCCACAATCTGACTTGACGTTTGTGTATTTCGTTTATTTTACGTTAATTATTTTTTTAATGGCTGCTATTTCCATATGTTTAGCATAGTGTAACATGTCTTAGGAAATATTATTTTTCAGAATGTTGTCATACTTGGTACGCATGTACTACATAGAAATCTGGCTTGACTTTTTTTTTGTATTTTGTTCGTTCTATGTGCGTGTTTTAAAAACGGCGTCCATTTATTGTATTTTATGCATATTATTCCATATTTTTTCAGAATTTCACCAAACTTTGTACACGTATCCTTAACATAAAACCGACTTGGCTTTTATGTATTTCGCTCATTCTGTGTTAATATTTTCACAATAGTGGACATTTTTATATTTTTAGCGCAGTATAAAATACATTAGGAAATATTTTTTAGCATTTTTCCTAACTTGGTTCACATATACTACACACAAGCTGACTTAAATATTGCGAATGTCGTTCATCCTGTGTTCACATTTTCTAAAAGATGGCATTTTCATATAGATTTTGGCATAGTAATACTTATCTTAAAATATATTTGTACAAAATATTATCAAACATTGTACACATATACCGCATATAAACCTGACTTGACTTTCGTAGATTTCGTTCATCCATCTGTAATATTTTGAAAACGGTGGTTATTTTTGTTCATCTTATGATAGGTAGACATGGCAGAAAAAATTTGCTCTAATTTATTATACTGGTTACTTGCATATTTCTTAGCAAGCTGACTTATATTTAGTACATATCGTGTATCATACGTCTAAATCAATATTCTTACTTAATATTCCTAGATTACGTAACTTACAGGGTTAATTTACACCCTCCTTGAGGAAAGTAGTCTTATCAGTTATGCTGTTAACTTCTTGTTTTTTTAAGAGTAAAATCCACGAATTTTTGATACAACATGTGTCGCAGAGTTGTCTTTTAAAAGCGCTTTTTTCTGTAGTTCAGCAAGAAAAGTAAATTAATAAACCATTAAAAAAAGTATTATGTTATTCTTCATAATGTACTTGGGGATGTTTTGTTGTTTATAAAATTAATGTACTTTCCCTAAAAATATTATTTATAAAAATGCTGTTAATCTAAATTCGTTGTCAAATTTACCGAACAGAGCCTACATTTTTTTCGAACGTTACTTGAGTGGATTTTATGGCATGATTTAAACAATTACATCGCAGGTTACGTTTTCCTGAGAGCACGGCGCGCGTGCAAACCAATAATTCCTAGGCGGAAGTAGCACTTTATGCCTACATACCAGGTGTTGAATTATTTTCATATCAGCATTTGGTGTATTTCTGGAATAGACATCATGAACTGATTACAATAACTGACGGCAAAGTAGTTGTATGATTTATGAGGGTAGCCACCTTTATTATTTTCATGAAAGGGGAAGGTTTAACGGCTGAAATATTTTCAGGTTAAAGATCTCTATAGAACTTAAAATTAGACACATAATCGTAATCTAACTCCAAACCATTTTTGATATTTTGGCAAAACACCTTGTTCTCACTCAATTTTTAAACGCTCACGCCTTTTAAAATATTTACTTGTCTTGAAACTTACCCATATATTGTCTGATTATAATTTCATGATGACTAGAGCCACGATTTTATGGCGAAAAGATTTTTGCAACATTTGGTTTCGATGCGTCATGTGCACACCTGCAGCTCTTCTATATCGTCTATGATTGGATTATTTTACTCTCACTGGCTTTGTCAAATTATGGACGTACAGACTCACAATAATCTTATTCTGATTGGTGCAGTCAAATGAGAAACGTGTCTGAACATAGACACGCTGCCAAACCTTGAAACAGAACTGCCGATGTGCACGTGAGTCACTGAAACAAAGTGTGGCAAAAATCTTTTCGCGACAAAATCGTGGCCCTACATCTTCCTGTGTTTCGGCTATTAATTCCTTACAGTTTGTACACTTTCCTTATTTATCATTTATCGAAGTATTTTGTATTAATAAAATAGACTGCTGAATTTCCATTGGTATTAAATCCATTAGTTGTACATTACTGTTTTGAAAATTATAAATTTCCTAACAATGCAGTTCTGTTCTTTTCTAGACATTCTTGTCTTATATGATAACATACACATATTTCGTCCGGATCGTTGAAAATTATTAAATAAAATATTAACAGTAAATATTTTACAAGATTTAAAACCTATTACAAAAAAAAATTGTTAATTAGTTGGTATCTGGTCAAGTATTTTGATTTACATTCCATGTGAGGTATATAACATAATTCTGAAAGATGTTTGGAATCTCGGTCAAAATATCCTATTCAAAATAAAATGTACAAATTTTAGTATTGGACAGCAATGTTGGCTTCCTTATATAAACGATGATCATCAGCGAAACGTCTTTATGTTATATTTTATCAATATAATGTTAGTTGTGGTGATTCTATATGTGTATCTAATTTCGTGGTGTGAATTTATTATATGTAAAAGCCAAAATATGCAATTTACTTAGACGTACGAATCCCTTACGAGAACCAATCTACTAACTGAAATTGTATGATTCACACATTAATAACATGGCTACTTCGAAGCAATATGATACCTTTCATCAAATATCCCAAAGCTGATAGTTTATAATCCCTTATTTTTTTACATAATTTCTTTTAGCAAATTTCGTATAATTCTTGAAGCAGGTAAGGGCTTGTTATTAATTGTGAAATAGTTCATTTCCGTTATACTGCTGATAATCGTTATCCTAACGTCCTCATGAAATGTAAACTATAGAAACTATGCGATTTTAAAGCAAGAGGTGCTTAACGTGGGATAATCTTCTAAGAGAACAACACAAACTGCTGTGTGTTGTAAGAAGAAAATGTATTGTATCTGAGTGTAGTTGACTATTTCCATACATGTTTTCTTACCAACTCCTCTAGGAGACGTTCCATCAGCTGTAAGAAATGTTTTTTTTACGTGCAACCAAACTACATAGTAAGAGGCTGAAGCATGAATTTTCTGATGTAATTTAATAAGTAGTATTTTGAAAGTTATAACGATGTGAAAACAAGAAAATAGCTAAGCAGGCGATTTTTCAAAATGTAATTAAATTACCAGAATCTACTACCTCCACATTAAATAATGCTACCATTAAGTCAATCGATATTTAAATGTGTTATATTATTAGAGAATTGTTCTTAGAAAATTGGTTTCAATGTTTGCACATGGCTAGACATGGTTTTTCGGCGGATCAGAAATTTCATTTAAACTTGTGCCACTGGGTGATCTGTAATTTCTCCTGGTTGGATTATTTTGCTGTGGCGCTTGTGAAATACGGCTAAGGCGTCTGGTACATTAAAGTTCGAAATTTGATTGATATGGCTTACGCAAGTTCTTATTTTTAAAAAAAATTTGCAGAATCAGTTCTGTTAAGTTTGTTCCAAATTTAGGACTGGCGTATAGAGAAAAATATGTAACAGTTCCATGACGACTGAGGGAAAACTGACGACGTCGATCCCTCTTCGGCTTCACTCTTTTTCCAAAACTAACATATTACATACAAATAATGCCTATCATAAAAATGGCAATCACATTAAGCTTTCCCTAGCCTAAAACCAATTACGATTGCGGCAGATAAGGAAAATGTCCCTGGTTTACCATGGAAGCCTGGCGTAACATCTTGCTGACATAGGAGTTATTGAAAGAAGCGCCCACATCGGGACGCGAAAGGCTTCAAATAACCTCGCCCAAATTCTTGCTCCAATGCACGGTTGTGGAAGTACAGGTCTGCGCACTCGCCTATCTATAAATGTATTAGGTTTGACACACTTGTTTGGAAGTTACCAAGAGTGTTGTGCGCCTTTGGCGTTGCAGTCAGGGCGGTCGGGCTCAAACTTTGGCCACTTTTTGTCCAATGTTTACATTATAAAGTAAGTGAAGATAGCTGGAGCCATGCTTTAGTATTGTGAGCGAAGGAAGTATTTCAGAAATTGTTAAAAAAATATGTTTTGATGAAGTTTTTATCTTTATAATGTAAACACTGGAAAAAAATTGGAAGAGGGAAGTGGGCGGAGTTTGAGCCCGACCGCCCTGATTGCAGCGCCAAATTCGCACAACACTCTCGGTAACTTGGTGAACTGCAGCCAAACAACGAGGGGGTCATCTTTCCAGGCGAGAGTCCAGACCTGTTCTTCTGCGGTCGTGCTCTAAGGCGAATGGAATTTTCCAGTAACGAGGTGTGAAACCTCAACTGCTCGAAGGAATGCATATAGAATACTCGGGACGAGAATACTTATTCCATGACCTGAGTTATGTGCTAATACCACTGCTATAAAATACTAGGCAAAATTCATAAAATATAACATTTTATGTGGAACATCATGAACATAAATGTTTAAATGCCAAATGAAAAGTTACTTAAACTACTGTAATAGGACTAAACTTAATATATTTAAAAAATTCATAAAATATTTTCTAAACAATACATTTAATGTATTACTCAGTAGATACATGAAATTAGTATTAAACAATAACAATCGTAACTGCATATATCATTACAGAACTGCCCCACGTGCTGTTTACATAGGTTGGTATAGCTGCCTTGGAAATAGCACCTGATAATAGGCATATTACTCAACATAGTACATACAAGACGAAACATTAAACATGAAAATTACACAATTATTACACATAAAACTTCCTGTTATATAATGCAAAGTGTCTGCTGATGAAAAGTTCATTTTATCCGTGTCTGAAATTAATTACTTAACATCAATAAAAGTTTATAGATCATCTTGATTATAATCTTTCTCCTCTTTAGAAAGTTTATTTGTTGAATAACAGTGACGCACATTAGCGCAATTAGATTCGCTACATTTGAGGCAGCAAAACTGGCAGCAGCGTAGTATCATGGTGTTAGCAGCAACTCAACCCCTTCGTGCAGTGTGTATCAGTTTGCGTTTCTATGAGCGTCGCAATGTCGCGTCTATTAAACGTATAAGGTAAAACGTTTGCATCGAAATACCAACATACGTCAGTTTTTTCATACCTATAACTGCTCACAGTTGCAAAAAAAAAATGACTTGCCAAAATTTTCGATGATTGCGCCATTAGTCTGAAATTATTCAATGATGCAGTTATCATGGCTCAAAAAGCCGTTATATTGCCTACCTCTGCGCGGTTAAACTGCGCCGTCGTATTATGGTTCGCATTTTTTCGAAAACGGTTTACCGGAGTGAAGCAACACAAGATGTACTTTTTTCCTTAATTTTGTGTGATTAGCAATTACATGCATCGAATATTTCACTACCGCTTAGTATTTAAAAGTTACTTACACAAATAGGTTGAGCAACACATACATAAGCAGTGAAGGGGAACGTCACGTCAACCACATTTTCACAGATTTATTTGCTCCGATTCTTGGAGCTCTATGCCAATTTTGGTGACTCCATCTCTTATACTTTCTAGTATTTTCCAAAGAATATATTTGAAAATGTCGTTTTCAACGTCGTGTAGTTCCCTAAACATTCACTACACAACAGTGTTGCTCAATGTACCCCCATCTTATTTTACATAAACAATTCCGTCCCGGAGTTTGGCACATGAATTCTGGTCCATGCTGTACACCATTACATTCTGAAAACTACTTGACTTCCAACTGCTGTACTATATTTACTAGGTAAGTGAAAATTTTATTTTTGTTTCTTAATCGTATAAAAAGACTGGTTAACGCTTAAGTGTGTATTGTAAAAGTGTAATGTAAAGTAATGTCAGAATTTGAAAAATACTAATTATACGGTACAAATGAACAAACAAAAAAGTTTCAACTACCTACTAACGGTTTCGATGCGACAGCGCATTTTTGTAAGAAATTGTTATGTATGATGTGATTAATTTTTGGGATGTTTTGTTATATCACACGACCACAACAATGTTTATAACAGAACAAATGCTTCGTTAATTGTATGGCTTTTCCTATGTACCGTTTCTGGAGGAATACTGTAAATACGCTTTTATTGCTGGCTCTAGTGATATGTTTGTTTATGTCGAATTTACAAATAAACTTGCGGTTGTATGACTTCAACAGGCATTAAAATGTGCTCACCATCTTGTACATGGTAATGTTTATGTTCTAGGTAAGACCTCCCTCTTCACTGCTGTAGGAAATGTAGCAGTTATGGGGTGGTTATGGGATGTCTAGTAGAAGGAATTAAAGTACCATAGGACAATCCGCTGGACAACAGCAATGTCCGTCACTTTTCCCACCTTCAAAAATAGGGATCAATGTGGTCGGGAATTCAACCCACATTTCCGTGGTAAACGACGATTGTTTTATATAATAGTGGCCTAATTTCAGTAACAACAAACTCCCGTCACCCACATCCAATTTTCAATCAATATATACTTTATTTTTATTATTTCATCCTGTAACTGTCCGCACACACGTTATTTTGTATTGTTAAACCAGTATAGAAGGTTACTAAAATAAATACTTATATTTTTTATTCAGTTATACTATTCAAGTAAATACATCTTCATATTATTTCGCTACTTTTACTGAGCAGCCTTTATTAAGACCGTGTAATGACAGTATTTTTTACATTTCTGATGACACTGTGTGTAGGTTAATGTTGTTCACAAATGTAAGGTAATTTTAAATAACATCTTACGTCATTTAATTTCACATTGTCACGCTGTAATACAACACAGTTTTCTCCTCCTTCTTCTTTAAAAGCATTATCTGGCTGGCCAGGACTCCAGGCTGCATAGCCTACGGATGCGATTGGCTCTCCTAAACAGAAAGTTAAATAATTTATTAGACAGCAACATTTAGCTAATTTCTTACTTTCTCCTTAAAAACTATTAATTCATGTATGCACACTCAAAGTGTAAAGTTTTAACGAAATATTGCTACAAACAATTAATTGTACGAACGCTGATTATTTAAGCAAATTAATTCGGTTTACTTACTTCTTAAACTGGTATTGATAACCATGAGTCAGTAATGTGCAAAGCATAAACACGTGTGAAACTAAGGAGGTCAGCATCGACTACCCAGCTCTCGAAGCTACATAGTCTGTTCAAGACAAGCAGACTTAAATTTATATATCATAATTATTTTATATGTTGTTATCTGAAACTGAACAGAAGTAGCAACATCTCACGGCATTTAAATGTAACCAAATGATGTTGGTTTTTTAATGTAGCATCCAGAAAATTTAAATTAGCTAAAAACTGGAGCATAGATAGCAGTGTATGTATTTATCTTGGACCAGTAAGTCTTAATTCACGTTATCTATTATTGCGCACTGAATATCTTAAATAATTTTTGAATCATAAAAATTTTTAACTAGTGACTGAGTACTGGCAGTTATTTATGTCGTCTGTTATAATCAATTAGTAACATTTGTAACTATATTTGGGTACAATAAATAAAAAAAATATTTAATAAAGTTTCGTTAGAAGCTGCTGTAGACAGTTATGTTTTTACTATCGTGAGTGCCCAGTCGATGTATTTACATCTTTCTGAAACTGTTTTATATAACGTTTTGTATTTGCTTACAATATGATGCGAGAATTTCTTCGCTGAGTTAAGAACACAAGTTGTAATTACGCTCTGATCTAGAGGAAAATTTAACGTATTTTAAACGAAAATAATAAAGACAGAAGTCCCTCTAGCTTACCTGGCTTAAGGGTCCGGTCTACTTACCTCACAGCAGTAACTTTTAAGTAGGGAATTGATATTTTAATTTAATACGATTTAATTTATGAACTTTAAAAGGAAATATTTTAAGTAAAGAGTATCACGCTTATATTAATGAAAGAACTTCACGAAACCAAATTTACTTGATAAAAATGAAAACATTGAATTCATACTTAATAATATATATATATATATATATATATATATATATATATATATATATATATATATATATATATATACAAATACATACACGTATGCCGAATGTTAAGAAATTAGTAACCCAACTTAAGGACTGGTGTCATTGTGAATAAGTGAACTGATATTATATGGGGCACTTTCAAGACAAGGGAGTTATGAGCCCTTGAAAACGGAGTTAAAAAAAGAATTTTGTCAAGAAAACAAAATAGGACAGTAATGAAATTACGATTTCGTAGCTTTTTACTGTTATTGAGGTCTCTACCCTGCAAAAAACTCAGCCTGAAAGTTTTCTATCTACCTGCGCTTGAAACGCATTGCAGCTTCTTACAAGTAACCATGTTTGGAAGAAACATCTCAAAGCGCATTACTTTTATACATCTGTGAAAAGAAAACACATTTCAAACAATGTTTCTATTACCTAGTTAAAAAATTAGTATTACGTACTGGAAACACGATTTCCAATGCTCTCAAAACGGTTAAATACAGTGTTTTATTAAACTGCCGTACCTAGGAAAATTCCAACCGGATTCGAAAAACATAATAATAGAAATAGGCGCTGGAAATTGAACCATAAGTAGCGCAAAAAAATAATACGGTCATCGCTAAAAGACCCATAGAAAAATATTAATAATAGTGAAGCTCTACGCGCCAGTTGCGGGGTTTGTGTTTAGAGACGATATTGCATTACATACGGCGACTGACGTCAACCTTAACGCTCCATCGAGTTTGTGCCTCACATACATCAACGCAGCCTACATATGTAAGAACCTTAAAACTCTCCCCTTTCGCGTCAAATGAAAGAGGTGGCCACCCTCATATTGCATAAAATTACTTTGCCATCAGTTGTTGTGAACATTTTATGTTATCTATTCGAGCAGGAGATCGCAAAGGGCAAGGAGAAGTTCATCTTGTTGTCAGTTTCTAGAATGTACCATTTACCATAATAATGCGCGCAAATGCTGCTATAACAATAAATTATCTTGTTCGTGCGCTGTTCTATCAGAAAAATGGCACCTGTAATGCAGTTGTTTAAAAGCATTTAGCAAACTCCGCCTAGGTAAATATTCAAAAACAATTAGGCTAGTTCGGTAAATTAGGCAATCAGTTTGGCTTTGCAGCATTCTTTATTTCTTTTAAATCAATTATTTTTTTAAAAAACATAACATCCCGTACGCATATTTACAATAATTTTTAAATTTTTTTTTGTGCTGTAACACTGAAAAAAAGTTCCATGAAAATAAAATTTTACGACGCATATTGTTTCCATAATTTATTGATTGACTTTTGTCTTCGAATAAGAAAGTGTTGGATACTGCGACACGAGTTTAAACAATCTGCTGCACAAATTTTATTTTCCTGAGAGTACGGCGCGGCGCACGTACATGACAATTCCTTGATGAAAAAACACTTTTTGCCTAAATGCCAGGCGTTGTTTTATCTTCACAGCAACAGTTGTGTTCATTATTCTGGTAAACGGTACGTTCTAGGTGGTTACAACTGCAGAACATAAAATCAGCGACAAAATCAATAATTAATAAATAACCTATTTTTAAATTTTGACAAAAATTTTTTTGTACTCGATTTTCAACTCCCTCAGTATTCTCTTCCCCTGAAAGCGCCCCAAATAATAATGTAATAATGTAAAGTAACGTCGGCTTACTTTTTCACAACGAATCGTCTCCTGGAACTTGAGCTATTAATTTCCATACATCCTATATTGATCAGTGAATTGGCAAGAGCTAAGATGACTGACGTTTGATTTCTCTCTGTTGTAATCAAGAGAAATGGAAATTTTAGTGAACTTTTAGCGAATAAACCACTCCGTCTCATGCAATACACAGTCGTGCACAATCAAGCATGGACTAGTTGAAGTGAGAATTGTTGCTGACCTAGGATACTCTGGAAGTGTCCCTCTGTGTAAATGTCATGGAGCCCCACGAAAAAGTTGCCGCCCAGTTTGGGATAGCGGTCTGTCAGCTCCTTCGCCAGCTTGGCCTCTGCCTCAGAGTTGAGTATAAGGAGATGAGCGCCTTCTTGCACGCAGGTTCTACGAGCTTCCTCCCACGTAGATGACTCTGTGTGCACCTTGTAGTAGCCGTGTCCAGGTATTAGCTCGTATCCTGGTCCTGGTCTGGCCGGTGGAGCTACATCACAAACAACACTGACTGCTCACTGAACTCTCCCCTACCTCCCATATAACACTTCTTTGGAGCACATTTAGATCAGTGATTTATATCTCAGAGTGTTAGTATGCATTTTTACATGAAACTACCTAATTACTAGTTAGTTATCTTAAAACCCATTAATTATACTGTAAATTATGTCACCAAATTTTGTGCAAAGCATAAGAAATATTCTAGAAAAACTGCTTCACATAAGTATATAATGAAATATTTCGTTAGTTTATAATGTAGAATCATTGCAAGATACCCATAGGTTAACTTGAAAGATTTCACTTGCAAACGATTCTGCATAATAAATTAATAAATATTGAATTATTATCCATGTCAATAACTTTACCAAGAATACATCCTGAGTTTAGTCGAAGAAAATACTTGATAATGAAGTTGGAACAAACGTTATGACTCGAAAACTGAAAATACAATAAAATTGTCTAACACTCTCCCAAAAAGTGAGAAAGTTTTATAATCATCTGGTGTAGAATAAAAAATAAATGATATTATTTATCGTGATATCAGGCGAAGCTATTAATTACGGTGCTATTCATACCCTTGGTTTGAGTTACAAAGGTTGCATCGGTTATGATAAAAAAGTGACACGAAAAAATATTTTGTTTGAAAGTAATAAAAGTAACTACGGTTTCAAAGGTACTCCTTTTATCCCTAACCCCCTTATACACGCGAAGTGGAATATCTTTTCTATGGTGCAGAATATCGAACAAGAAGTGAACCGCATAACTAACGAGCCTACTCTTTCCTCAGTATTGGCGAAAATTTACCTAGTAAGTTATTAAGCTGCTTTCAAAAGTGTCATTTAAAATGAATAGTAACTAAATTTATCATTTTTAACTCAATCAATAGTTTGACATTATATGGTTGAAGAATTCACAAAATATTATCAATTCAGTTAATCCATAGTTTGCCTTACGAAACTGCGGATTTGCAGAACTAATAAACAATATTAAAATATGTCGTATGTTTCAAAGACACAAAAAAGCATACAATTTTTTTTTTAACCAGTCATTGTAATTGTAAATGTGGCCTAACGTGTTCATTTACTGATGCAATTCTCATTTCGATAATGTCAGTCTGATCATCTTATGTAATAAAATCTTTCAGAAATCAAAGCTTGTACAGTTAACTCTAATGGAATTGAGTTTCGTAAAAAAAATGGTTATGAACTCTCAAACCAACACATACAGTGTTAATTCATGACGTGATACCTTTACAAATTTACGACATTCAACAATATACTCTGCTAAAATCACAAATTTTTTGATAAATTGTTTAATATAATGTTTAGTTATTGTTGTTCTCGTAGGACTCCCTACATGACACGACATTTTTATGTATTAATAATATTTCATTATTCAAAACTGTGGCGTGACAGCAGTATATCCAATTAAAACCAAAGTTTTTCTGGAAAACTGTCAAAATACGAACTGTACACTTCTTAAAATATAACTGAATGAAATGAATTCATGTTGTGCTATCTAATTAGGCCAAAATAGCTGTTCTAATATTCTACCTTTTCCCCGACCTTACATTCCTGCGTCGCTCTATAATAATCTATTGTCACCTCCTACCCCTGACCTGTGAAAACCTTGCTATGTTGCGCTGACCAAAACCACTTCACTCATTCGCTGAAACAATAGGGCAAATTCCTTTTTTTTTTATCATATTTTTATTTAAGAACGTTTCATTTAATGGACAAAGTTACCATACTACTATCGTATTTGGACTATCTTAGCACTAAAATTGCGTTCACTAATTAAAATCCGTGAGGTAAGTCGACTTACAACAGCAGTAGAGAAATATCTGTACATATAAAAGTGAACCCTGACTGACTGATTGGCTGACTGACTGACATATCAAACTGCAGCCCAAACCACTGGACCTAGAATCGTGAATTTTTTTTGTGTTGTTTCCCGTAAGGTCGTAGGCGAGCACTAAGAAAGGATTTTTCGAAATTCGACCTCTAAGGGGGTGAAAAAGGATGTAATGTATTTCCGAAGAAACGTCGATAGAACTCGAACCCGACAGCCCATCATCGTAATTTTTACTTTAATAAGACACACATGAAAGTGCATATTAGCCAATTTAAAGATTTTTTGAAATTCGATATTTAAGATTGTGAAATGACCTTAAATATGTTTCCGAATAACTATCGGTATCCATCGAATCCTTAGGGATAGAGAATTGGTTTTCACTTCAAAATGTTGCTCACGTAAATACCCAAAAAGCGGTATTATGATTTTTTTTAATATCCTTCCCCAAGCAGTAAATAGGGGCAAAATGTGTTTTTTATCAATCGTCTATATCACTGAAACACTGAAACACAGCTGACCATCGTCGTGAATTTTACTTCAATTCGTTAGGTACATAAATGTATATGACAAGACTCCAAGACGTTGAGATATTTTTTAACTACGGGGGTGAGTAAACGTGAAATGTGTTTTCGATTATTCATCCATATATATCGAACCAATTGAGATGTAGATGTGCTCTCTGCTTTAGATTGATGCTTTTGTAAATATCCCAAATACCATTAAAAATATTTTTTCCGAATTCGACTCGAAATAGGCAAAAAATGAGTACAGTGTGTTTTCGATTCACTATATATATATATATATATATATATATATATATATATATATATATATATATATATATATATATATATATAGATCCTGTTGATTTTTATACAGTGACGTGATTTTTGTTTAAGAGTGATGCTTACTCAATTACCTGAAACTTAATTTATGAAATATTCGGAATTCCCAACCTAAGGAGGTGAAAAGTGGTGACAGGTGATGAAATGTATTTTAAAATTATCGTCGATATATCTTGAACCCAGTGGGCTATAGTCGTGTATTTCAAGTCCAAGAGACATCGGTTAAGTAGTATAAAATGAGGTTCAAGGTTTTTTTTAAATTCAGTCTCTTATGAGGTTATATATATATATATATATATATATATATATATATATATATATATATATATATATATGATTTTCTTTAAACTCGCTACACAAAGCGTTCTCAGTAGTGAGATAACTTTTATGTATTACGTCCATGTCTTGCTAACAGTTACACGGTGGCGAAATCCTAAAATGTCTATATCACAAGAGATATTCAAATGAACCGTCAATCAGAATTTAACATGCACTTCATTCTGCAACTTCAGATTTGTGTATTTTGTTCATACCGTAGTCAGTTTTTAAGAGCCGTAAACTTCTGCCGCAGTGTGTTAGGAGAAAGTTTTTCTTACAGACTACTATACGTGGGTTTCATATATTTATCTACGAAAAGAAACCACATTTCAAACTGTGATACTTTATAATTTTTGTATCATACTTAGAAGCATGTTTTCGGGGAACTTTAAAATAGCCAAAAACGCATTTTTCCGACAGTCATCGTGTTAAAAATACCAACCAGAATCGTAAAACGAATACCGAAAAAGCATGCGATGCACTTAGCGTTACACTTTTCACAAATAAAATAATAGAATGACCGCTTAAGGCCGTGTGTTTGTGTGAGTGAGGCACGCCAACTAGGGCGATGTTGACCGGCTCATCTGGCACGGTATCGCCTCTACCGCAAGACACTGTAAACGGCGTGCAGTGGTATCGTAGAACACTCGCCTGACTGACACTTTCAGTGATGACAGCTTCTTTTCAATGATGGAAAGTTTTAAGCAAAGTCCAATTCACCTCTCTATTGTAGTTTCGCACGAATCATGTGAGTAGTGGTTTAGTTATAATAGATTGAATAAGCCATTTTTAGCAATTTTGAAGAGCTCCGAAATGATCTTTCTGAATAACGTGATGTTACAAGACTACCATTCCGAAATTGTTTGAAGTGTGTGTTCTTTCCGTAAATACACACATTAGAAATTTGTTATAATAATAATAATAAATCGTCTTTATTTTCATTGTGGCGAAGTTAAGGCATTGTCGCCTTCTCTTACACTTAACCACAAACAATAGGAAATAAATTGTACTTAAAATTGCATACATTAAACATTATGATGATATTTGTTATAGTAATGTAACAAGAATTCCTGTAGTACTTCTACCATGACAATAGGGAGAAGAAAAA
>PNEQ01130690.1:7674-30892 GCA_003012365.1 Medauroidea extradentata | reverse complement strand
CAATAATTTTAAGTACTTATAATCAAGTAAACTAAACTACATCTAACATAAAGAGAGGAGTTTATTAGAACAAAGTGCTCTGCTTGCACGCCGCAGCGTTGTTTACAAGGCAGGCGGGCGCCTTAAGGAGGATGGCGCGCCAAAGCAACGAATTTTCACAATTTTCGACATAACTTTTTTCTCTCGCTTATTATCGAAAATCAAGGCTCGACAATCCGGAAATGATATTTTTGTACAACATATTACATTACGACATAGTTACAGACTGTCTTATTTTCGGAGCATTGATGGCAGATAGGGAAAAGAGACATTTTTTTGTATCTGCCATCAATGCTCCAAAAATAAGAAAGTCTGGAACTATGCAATAAAGTAAGAAGGTGTACAAAGGTGTAATGTACGTATTGTCGAGCCTTGATTTTCGATAATAAGCGAGAGCAAAATGTTATGTCGAAAATTATGAAAATTCGCTGCTTTGGCACGCTATTCCCCTTAAGTTCCACAGAATAAAGCCAACGGACGAAACACTGCACGTCGTTTTTGCGACCCGCGCATAAAGACGATACGCTTTTGACGCACGAGAGAGTCTAGTTCTTATCGCTTGCCAGATTCCATACCTCAGGCGCGGCATCTAGTGCTTGTTGTATAGGGCCGTTAAATACTCTTGCACGTCGAACATTTTTTGATCACTTGAAATATCTGATGATCGTTTCCTAAAGTATTTTCACACTCCGTACACGTTTAATACTAAGCAAAGTTACGTGAATTCAAAGTTAGTTCATGTTGCATTTAACATATATCCCTGAATTTCTATCGTTTGAAGCTAATAATGTATAGATTGTAATTGCTGAATATCAATAGCAACGAAATAAACAAATTAAGTTTTGGTTCATTTTACTATCCAAATTTATTTAACTAATCTTTATGGTTGTTATGTCCATAGTGTTATAAGATAGCTCGATACTTAAATAATGTTTCTAAGTGTACGTGAAGGATTTTACTTTTAGTGTAAGTTCATCTGCTCGTCTTCTATGCGTTCCAATGCCATTCATTAGTTTGCGGTGAAAGATAGTTTTGTTGTGCTTATCTCCACGAGAGTTCCTGCCAAAAAAAATTTTGGTAAGGCGGGCGAAATGGAGTACAGGGTCAGTACCAAATAAATTTACTGGGAACTGTAAAGCACGCCGGGACAGCTAGAACTGTATAAACAAATGTCTTGTGTTACTTATGGTGTACTGGTAATAAAAACTTGAAGTGTAATAAGTTATTTATCATAGTTCGATCATCTAAGTCGTAGTTCCAGATGGTCAGGCTTACAGTTCTTTTCCGTCAAAAGATCAATTGTCATATGTCAAGTAAATTTAAAAGAGAATATTATCTGTAACCTTTGATAAGTACACCAACTACTAAAATATTGTACTAATGATATACGCATTCTGTAATACTATGTCATTGCACATTCAGTGTCGTCCCACAATCTATTGACTTCGTTATGATGATTCCGTTGAGTTGCCAATACTGTGTCTTAAGTACAATGAAATAAAACATTAGCTGCAGTGAATTTCTTCCGTGATTGTTTCGTGATCAAACAGAGGTAAACCTAAGACTTTAAAGCGGCAACTTTACAACTTTATGCTGTGAAGAAGATCAGACTGAAAACCGTTATGTTAGGCCTATTTGATAGTCAAAGTGTTTTAATTAGTGTTAAATCGTATTCAACTATAACAAGAATCGAAAGTTTTTATCATTCGTACTGAATGTATACATGCATTAATTATTTAATAAGGTTTACGTAGTGAAATGTTGTATTACGAAGACATCCATGAAACATTTTTAACTGACTGAACAACAGTAATAAATAAACGCCCAATGCATCACGGTAATCATTTGAAAAATTCATGTATGTCACTCGGTTCACTCATATAAGTTGCTGACAGGTTACGTTCCTGACGGAATAATCCTGACCTGACTCAGCTGTAGTTAGTCGGTCGCCTTGCTGTGAAGCAGGAAGAACTGAAAATGACACCGCATAGTTCATGGTCTTTATGCGTTATCGGGAGGGACGGTATTGGGCCAGCAATAGTATTCTCTAGCCGTGCTGTTCGCCCCCTTCCTCTCCCTCGTGCTTTCCACGCGATGAGACAAAGGCGAAGGTGGAAGAAATAACCGTAAAATGTGCACGGACAAGAAATGATACCTGAATGAGCTTGTAGCGGTGACATCTAGATGGCAGGCCTCTGAGAGACCCTCACATACGCCCATCCCGTGACGAAACCGGTCTCGCCATTGACTGCGATATTGGACTCCTTACCTTACATACACGGTACATATAAGCATAGCTCATATAATGGTGTTTTAAGCCTATCTGCGGCATATTCCGACGCATGTCTGTTTCCTCGGGTGCACCGACCTCCGTAAGTGTCGCAGTCACACTTTGTAAAAGCTTACTTGTAATTGTGGCAGTGATTACGATTCTTCGGTTGGCCTCGCATGTCAGTGTCGTCTGCTGGACGTCCGCTTCCCAGGTTCCTGTATTAGGACCTTCTATACCTTCATCGTCAGCAGCGTGGTCTAGTTGCAACTGAAAACATTTACATATTGTTAAAAGTTCACAGTGTTATGTGTGGTCGGATGACTGTCTTGTAGCACTCACAGCTGATGGCCATTTAACTTATTTACTTTTTACTCTATACTGTTCAACATGTTCCGTAATATGTATCTTTAGTAAATTGAATTTTTCTTCAAACTATGCTTCTAATTTTTCAATGTACATTACGCCTTTTATAAATATTGTTGACAAATACCAACCTGATTAGTTATATAGAAATATAGAAGACTTTGTTTGACATACAGGTTCAGCATTTGAAATCCCAAAATGTAATTTAGCTGTATTTAGTTTACTACACAAGTGCAATATTGAAGGTGATGAAAGCCGTCGAAATAAGTCTGTAAATACATATTAATTAAAGGGTAAGATTTTGCATGCACTAAAAGTTTGGTTCGTTTTTATAATGTCTTAAACCATTCCTATAGATTGTACTTAGGAATTTATAAAGGAAACGTGAAGCATATTACTGTGAAAAACTCAAAATTTTTGAAATTAGTATTGAATTTTCATATATGCTTGTGCCTCAAATTACACAGAATGTAAAAATCATGTTTCATTATAACAAATACAACAAAACGGTAACTATACAAATACGTATCGAAGAACCTTGCGACGCCCCTCTGTCTTACAATCTTTACGTGTCTTACTAATTGCTACTGGTGATGTTGTTGCAAGAATAAATAAAAGTCAATCAATCCTATTTTTGGCGGATAGCAAGTCGTCACTGTCCTCCCCTGGCGTGGATTAATCGGCCCGGTTTAAATTTCGCCCACACGACTGGTCAATCTCGCGAATTGGCCCTGGCTGTAACACCCCAGGTCTCTCGTTGTTCGTGACTCTACAGCACCCTAATGTGTCGTGACTCCCAAATCGACGCTCGGCGGTAACACCCCGGTCCGTCGTCCTCACACGTCTCCCGACGTCTCTCTCTCTCTCTCTCTCTCTCTCTCTCTCTCTCTCTGCCGTTCAACTCACTGCGTTGATCCTGTTTCGTGCCAAAATCCCCGCCACTTGTCCAGCAGACTTTGGTTCCCTTGGGCGAATCAGGAGCCAGCTCGAGGACAGTAAATTGTTGTCATTGCCGCATTTATTTCATTTTCACATTAATATTCCCTCTTTACACTTGACAATAATTTCCACTGAGGTTCCTAAATCCTAATGTTCCTTATATACTACTTAATATTGTAAAAATTAACATTTTATCTTAATTTTGTACAGGCGGCACTCTCCCCTCCCCGCCAACAGCTAAGGGGGGTACAAGTAGGGTGGGGGTGAGGAGCCAGGCTGCCGTCCAGAAGCTGCACCTGCTCTCTCCACAGAGACGAAATATACACATTTTAGTTTTATTTACATATAAACAGTAACATTGACTATTGCTTTTTCATTATAGTTCCATCGGCTTCGTGACATGATGCCGAAGGGAATGAATGGTCGCATGACCTGTTAATTTTGATATTCAGAAATTATACTGATTAATTGCTATTGCTGATGATACATGGTAAGGGTAATCGTGCACGTCACAACCTATGCGAAATTTGAACACATTTTCAAGCATAAATGAGTTTGACTACTTCAATAATATATCAGTTACAATTTTACAAAAGAATTAAAACGAGTTATTTCGAACTGTAGTCTAATAAAAATAGTGACGCCAAATTTATACAAAAAAATTATTTGGTATTAAAATTAACATTGTCCCGGAAATTTTTTGCATTAAAAATTTTGAATTATTTTACATATTACTATTACTAGTATATTTTAGTGCGCATAATAGTTGAATGAGCTCAGCATGTTAGCAATAAAAATATATTCCTTTTTATATGTTAGTTTAATTACACTAGGCCAGAAAATGTTAGACTTCTAGTAATCAGGAAGTTACGTTCGTACCTGTGTGGTCCAGTGTCCTGTGATGTTCTGTACACTGGTGAGAGTGAAGCGAGTGCCAGAAGGATAGATGGCCACGCACTCTCCTGACTGTGGTATGTGACCCTCTAGTCTACAGCCGTCACCCAGTAGTACCACCAGGACACACACCAGCCCAGCTTTACCAAGGCTGTCCATGGTCTCTGCGACACGTGGTTGCCGACATTAGACAATTGGACAAGAATGGTTTCAAGAAATTACCGTGGTATTAGTATCTAATTATATTCGTATAACTGTTTATGTGTGGTTATTTTGGGAATTTGAAAAAATTAAATGTAAGGATGGGAAGATTTTAAGAATGGCGCATAGTATCAAATATGCAAGTTAATTATGTATGTAATATTCGTTAGTTTATGTGGGTGTGTGTTTAGATTAAAGAGAGTATAACTGTAACCAAAGATCTTGAGTAGCAGTATATCGTAACCAGAGTAAAATTTAGGCTAAAGCGATGGTAAAAGCTTATGCAAGAATTTGTACCCATATATTTTACCACTTTCTGTGCAATGTACAACACTTCATTAATTCTTAAATCAGAAACATACGTAAATTCTAAATGTAATGTTTATAGGCTACCACTAGTAAACGCATAATAATAATAACACACTCTAAAAAAATTTTTGTAAAATTAACAAGGATTTTCCTTGTAATTTTACAAATACTTGTAAAAGTACAAAGATATTCCTTGTAAAAGCATTAGTTTATCAAGTTACAAAGGTAAACCTTTTAATACTACAAACGATTTCTTTGTACCTACACCCACAGTTACTGCACTGTAAATTATTTTGTAGAATATGACATGGCACTTCTTCGTAGTTGTACAAATTTTGTAAATGTTGAAAAATTTTCCTTATGAAATTATTACTTTATAATGTTCAAAGGATTTTGTTTGCAAAAAAATAGAAAAAATGTGTAGCCCTACAAAAATCGTAAGTTCACCGGAAATTACTTACGTAATGATCACAACCTCTGAAAAGTACTTTTCTGCAATAAAGTGAATGTCTAATTGCTTGTTAATAAAAAAAATGATTACTGAAATGTCCATTGAATGTATACAAATAAATAAAGATAGATTGGTACAGGCGTTACAGTGGTCTAATGGTGCCGACCCCCGTGGCTCAGTTGGTTGAGCAGCTGGCTCTGGTTCGAGGGGTTCTGGGTTCGATTCCCAGATCTGCCTGGGTGTTAATTTGTGTATGTCCAATTGGTCTCAAAAATTTTCACTATACAAATTGTCGCGCTAAAAGTTACTGGCGTCACTCAAACTAAGTCAGATTAAAGGGGGGAATGTTTGGTGCAGTGATGATGCGGAAACTTCCGCCTCGCCGCTGCACCAAACATTTAAAAAAAAGTGGTAAAATGCGTAGTTTGTATGCGTGGGTGAGGGTTTCGAAACCCAGCACCTCCTGAGAATTTTTTTTTCTTTTTTCAAAATAATTTCATGTGTACATCCTTTATTAAAAAGTTATTTTATTTGATAAATAAGTTCTGTGTCATTAATGAAGTACAATGAACATTTAAATTAATTTTTTTCCTTACTGAAAGTACATCTACTAGGCCAGTCTTTGTAGTTTTACAAACATTTACTTTGTATTTTATTACAAGGGCAATCATTGTAGTTTTACAAGGGATTTCTTTGGCAACTGGGTTTCCAAGGATTTCCTTTGTAATAGTACAAACTTTTTTTACAGTGCAGAAAATTATGGCTTCGTACCAAGTATACGAAAAATGTATTTACAGCATGACGTAGCTCCATAACATTTTTTGGTAACTAAGGTACGGTACGAGGAGAAAAATCAACAGTGAGAAGATTCAGTGGATGTGGAAGACTTTGGAGCGGGATATGCTTGTATGGTCGGTGAGCGAGTGGATTGTTGTGTGGAGGGATTTCGTAACAGTAAGAAGGTTGGAAGGTTCTAAGAAAGTAGTCGAGAATGACAAAGGACAGAACTAGCCAACTTTTGTTAGTCCAGTTGTGAGTTCTGCTTATTATTATTATTAGTTTTATATTAATACTTACCTATTTACCATTATAAATAACGTTAATTTTTCACCTTACAATTCTCGCCTAACTCTAAAAGTCATCTCCATAAACTAGAACGTTTGTGTAGTACGCATTTTCTAATAAACTAAATTAGACCACTGAGTACTTTAAAGTCATTAATTAAACTCTAGAATTTATTTTTCGGGGTGCTCATGTCGAAGGTGACTTTTGTACTTCTGTCGCAGACCACAAGTGACTTATCGGAGGTAAGGTAATAAGACTATAGTGATTAATATATCTTGAACATATTTAGTCATTCGATACGGTCTTAACAAGTTTATCTACTGTTTGTTTATTATCACCCCGTACTCACTTTATCTTACTGTACAACCAATGTAAATATCTATGTCCACATAAAAGTTAGTAATACATTTTAAAATCCATTTGTGTGGATAAACTAATTTAAAAACTCAATAAATATTTTACAGATTTTATAAAAATTTGTTTTATATGTTAATGTTAAAATGTTTTAACTGCTTTACAAGAACAGATAAATATATGTAATACTTCAATAGATAATTGATTTGAATTTTTTTAGTAAATATATTTTTGGAAAAGGTTTTAGTGTTCTAATTTACAAAATTAATATTAATATTGGTGTAAAAGACGAATTTAATCCGCCAATATTTATTTTAGCAATCCTATTCCTCGCTGATACACTTTTTATTGTAAACACCGTACCTTAACATCTACTTTTTTTTAAAATTAACAAACAAAGTTGTTCTTTCACGCAAACATTCTAATAACTCCACTCACGAGAATCTTGCTGCGTATAAACTGAAATAGTTCTTGATCCAAGCAGACACGATTACCGTTCCACTTTGCATGCTCCTCCAAATAAAATTTTTAAATTGTAAGCGTATACCCATCTCATTTAAATTTTACCTTTTAACGTATGATTCAGGATACCCTTACAGAAAATGCGGTAGTGTTTAAGTAGCATTAGTATTGTGATGTTTGTTTGAACATAGGTATGACTACTAACACTAATGCTAAGCAACTACGTATTTACTATAAGTTTACTGTAATTAATTCGCGGCTACATAATATAGTATTTATTTTAGTAGAACAGTGGGTGCCACGAAGAATTACATGCAATAAAATTTAAATATATAATTACTGACTTACGTGGACTTCAGATTCAATTATACAATTTAATGTGATTAAATGATTTAAAATGTAACGTGCACCAGCAAGCCTTACTGTAACAATTGTCATGTAATGTTTCTTCCAAACTAAATTCGACCTTTTCCCGGCTAGTTCAGTATAATGCTGAGAGTATTAAAACTGTAGAGAGACTGTTTCAGGGTACACTATAGGTATTGTCTAATTACAGGTCTCCTAGTTACAGACGTAAGCTGCCAAACTTTGTAGGTGCCAAATTCCAAAACATGTTAAACATCCTCTAACTATGACTACCTAAAAAACTAAGTAATAGGCTACTAAAATAATACATTAAATTACATATGATCCAGAAGTTTTAAAAACATATTAAATCTTAATGTATTAGTATCTTGATATTTCCGAATATGGCAGGCCAAATAACATTAACGCACAAAAACGGATCTTGGATACGGAAGTATTTAATTGTAAGAAATTACTAAAATCTGTCAAGTTGTACCAGAAAAATGACAAAGTAATAATTTATGTACGTCAAAATTTTTCCTCTATAATAGTGGACCTTCGACCACTGTAAATTAGTAAAAGCTTGGAAAATAATCTTTAAATTTTAGTTACTTACATCCCAATAATAGCCAACACTATTAAAAGAATTTTTTTTGCTATGTCTCAAATTGGCTTACCTGTAAAAAAATTACCAATATTGAGACCAAATTCTTTGTTGATAAACCGTCAAAATATAATATTCGGTTACAAACGACCAAGTAATTCCCGAAACTTGACAAACAAATTCTGTTTTCATTCATGCTTACAAAACAACTAACAATAAATAGTAAACCGGACAAAACTCAAAGTTTGGATGATATGTCGAATCGTAATGTGTTTCTAAATATGTGCATTAGTTTTAAAAATGTGACCATGTATCTTTACTTATGTCGTACTACTTCACAGAATTGCTGACCGACAACATTAAATAACTATTGTATCAGAGCTTCAATGAAAAACTGTCTAAATAGGATATGTACTTGAAATCGATTAACTAGTTCTTGAAATTCGACAAAATATATAAATTTGTTCCTGTCATGCTGTCATACAAAATAGCATGCTGACTACATTAGATCGGGCATACATTAAATTTTGGGTGATGAAGTGCTGAAATACAGGACGTATGTGTTCCTATAAAAAATATATGATTTATCATTTTATTATTTCAACTAGCCAAGCAAGATAATTTCGTACGACACCACTTATTAATGTAGATTTTAACTGAAAACAGCAAATACTTAAAGTTTTTCAGTCATTTTCAATTTAAATTTATTGTTGAAAGCTCACCATCGGGAATCCATTGAAAACTACAGATATTATAAGCGAAATAAAATCACTGACCAAACCATAGATTTTCAACAAAATAAAAAGTAACTGAATAATTTGTTTACAATAATTGTGTGGTTTTGGGTAACATATATTTACGATTTTTTTACATTAGCCTATGTTCTAAGCTCAATAAAAACATGCAACGAGATAACAATAGTTAGGGTACCGGGAGACAGTTAAACCTACGAACCTTATAATACTACTATAATATTCTAACAACCTGCCCAAAGTGAACATGTTGCAACTCTTGCAGTCAAAATAATTATTTTACGGTGTTTACAGATAATGACTGTTAATTGTGTGCATATTTTTCCTAAAGTAATATGTTAATAGTATGATAAAAATCTTAAAAGAGGTTATCTGAGTGAAACTGGACATTTCTAAAATTCAACTATCCACAACAAACGAACAACGAGAATAGACAACGATTTACTGTAACTCTTGCTGTTTATTTAAGTGTAACGCTTCCAAACAAAGGACTCGCTTTCTAAAGTGACAAACTATAATTAGTAGCCTACTAATTTGAAAGTGATTTCTTTGGCATTCTATTTATTACATGTGCAATCGTTTATATTACATTTTAGTCACGCTCCAGAATTGAATTGTCATTTTAAAATCACTGATTGAGTAGCTACATTTGTAGTTATTTAATAATCAAATTTACTTATGAAGTTAATCCGCTACCCCACTCAGGTTTTTTTTTTTTTTTTTTTTTTTTTTTTACTTCAACATCGTTCAAAACTCATAAAACAATAGATTCGCTAAAAAAAATTGAAACTTTCTCATTCTGAGGGAGCTCCAGTGTTGATAAGTATGAATGTTATTTTCCCGTACAAACACGGCGACAAAAAATATCAAATAAATATAAAGGCCGTGCCGTACTACAACTACAGGTTAAGCTACAATAACGAAGTTTATGGAAAAGGCACTTTACTACTCACCAATATAAAACTCCAATCTTTGCTCAACGTTGACTGATTCCAAAGTGAAGTGAAAACTGCTATATACAACATCTATGATTGGTAAGATGATTAATGCAATAAATAATTCAACCTGAATTTACATGTGCGGGGTAGAATTAAAACGAACATCTATATCGTGCTAATGTCATAAGAACAACTGGTAGACATCTTAGACAAATGAACAATAAGCCTAAAGACAAAGCCAATCCTCTTTGCATGAGACGCATATATTCATACTGGATATATTACACGTTTTCAACACAAGTGCGTTACATAAAGTTATTAATAAAGTTTTTAATATTGTATGAAAATATAGAGTACAGTATTTACAATTAGACACACAAAACCTCGACGAAATTCAGTTCTCGACTGATTCACGAATTCATCAGTGCTCAGTACAAATCACCGCAAATAGGAGGAAAAATCAAGTATTAACATTTAATTATATATATATATATATATATATATATATATATATATATATATATATAAGCTTATTTCAATAGCCATGCGTCAAAATATCGCTATTGGTTCCAAGTTATTTATTTGCTGTATTTACATTTCCTGGTACGTATCCAATTTCTGCCAACTTGTAACTATTAACACAGCATAAAAAAGTCGTGTCCATTTACAAGAAACTATTTGTACCGTGTTTAACTAAAATCTGAAAAATGTCTCCTTAGATATCTCATTTAATAAAAATATGGTAAAATTGAGGACATTTATAAAATACGAATAGGGCATTATAATAATAAAAATTAATTAACCTTCATAACTACAAAATGTGCATCGAATATGCAGTAGTTTTAAGTACGGTGTGTCGATATCTATGCTATTAAAATATGTTTAAATAACCTCAGTTTTGATAATACAAAAATGGCGCAAACAAAATAATAATAAACGTCAAGTCAGCTTAATAATTACTGTATATGTACCACGTTTGAAGGACTTCAGGAAAATAATTATTTTCATATATCATATTATCCTAGAAATAGAAAAATTACCGCAGTTTTGAAAATATAAACATAGAATATAGTAAAAAAACAAATGTAAAGACAACTTACTAAAGTATGTGTGTACCAAGGTCAATGAATGTTTAATATTGTACAATAAGTGTACATAATCGCTCCATTATTAAAATTTGAACACACTTTGATCGAAATGCACAAAAGCCAACTTACCTAGCAGTATATACCTGCCAATAATATTTTAAATCGTAAAAATAATTCCTAAGTTATATCATAATATTCTAAAAGTATAAAAATTCCCGCCCTTAGAACAATATCAACACAGAATGGAGGACGTAACATAATACGTAAATAAGTTTACTAAGTATGATATGTACACCAAGTTTGGTGAAATTCGGAAAAATTTAAAAATTTCCTCAGATATAACGTATTATGTTTAACATATAAAAGTGGCCACAGTTTAACCTGTATACGTATCTATACAGACTGTTCACAAAAATCACCGACAAAATCTGGCAGGTTATTCCTTGTGAAAAATAAAGTAGTAAATATCCAAGACTCTTTGAACGAAATCACAATACTTTAGGAGCGATTTGCCCTTGAAAATCAAACTTCAAAACACTAATTTCCTCTCGAACCGAACACTTTGACGTAAACTGACAAAACTCAGGATATAACTTTATGACAATACGGATGACAAAACAACAGTAAACGCCTGTTGATACCATCAAACTTTACGAAAATAAAAAGGTTTGCCACCGTTAAATTGCCGAAAGTTATTTTAACGTCAGGAAAATCTGACATTTGAAAGTGAATTATTGGGTAACGTGACCTTACTAATAAAAAGGAAATCTTTTAGCGACGCGTAGTTTTCGTGCCAAATGTACGTAAAATTTGGGCGTGGTGTTACAGAGCCTAGCTCGTAGGCAACACTGCGTACGTAAGTGTTTAATTCCGCCGGGCCGTTTGGAAAATTCATAATGTTTTTTCTGCAAAAAAATAGTAAAAATGTTGCAATACCAAATGGATCAACTCGAGCTTAATATTTTAAAGATTTCTTAGGTGGATTTTGTGAAATACTTTTAAAATACTGCTACACGGGTTGCATTTTTCTGACAGCACGGCGCATATACAAACAAATAATTTCTTGACGGAATTACCACATTTGCCTAAATACCAGGCGTTGCGTATTGTCACAGCAACAGCTTAGTGCACTTTCCTGGTAAAAAGAGCATTTTAATTGTTGCATCAAAAGAACCTTCTTGTTCCTTATTATGTGAGTGAGTGAGTGAGAGATTATGGTCAGCGCTCAACATCGAGGCTTTAAGCGCTGGTGAAGGGTGACATGATGTGAGTATGGAGCCGAGCCGGAATGAACAGGCAGGGGAAACGGGAGATCCCCGAGAAAACCCGCCGACCAGTGGTATCATCCGGCACGAATCCCACATGTGAAAATCCGGGGACCGACCACGCCGGGAATCGAACCCGGATCGCCTTGGTGGGAGGCTCAGTCTTCGCAGCTCCTCCTTATTATGTATTTCTCAAATATACAACATGAAATGTGCACAGCACCAGACGGACAATTAATGCTATGCAGTAATAGGGTGGCACCTCTATTATTATTCTCACGACATGGGGAGGTTTCAAAGTAGAAGTTTTAACAGTTTAACGTCCTCAGTAACGATATTTAAAGTTGAACTTCATGGGCCTCATGCCCTTAATATTAATTTGTGTAAGAAGTGTCTCACATAATGTCTGCTTACTTGTTTATGAGGAATCACCTCCCGGAGTGTGCTGTTAATTTCCTTACATCCTGTACGCAGGCTGTCCAGAAACTAACACACAGTAAGCTCACCACGCTAATCCTGGGCTGAATTGTACATGGAAATGTAGGCGGCATAATGTAACACGACGACATTGTATGTGCTCAATGTAACAACACTGCACAGGAAAAGTGCGCAGTTGCGGTCCACTTCCAAGTATTGTACAAGTAAACGTATGTTAATGTTTAGACTGCAGGTCAGAACAGTAATAATAAGATAAGTAAGATATCAGAAGAGCGCAACAGGGGACTAAGGTCTGATTACAGAGCTATGTTACCACATTGGGCATATCAAATGTCATCGTACATCATTTTACCACGAACATGTTCGTCTCCTATTTAGCACAGGATTCTTGTGATGTTCTTAATATCAGTTTCTTTCTGAGCGGGCAACCTTTATATACATATAAACATGACTCATTAACCTAATACATAAAAGTCAAGTCGCCTAACTAGGTTCTTTATGTGAACCGAGTTTAATGAATTTCTAAAACACAGTGCCTTAGCTATCGACTGGGGTATATAGAGTTAAAACAGTCGCCATTTTGAAAATATGAACACTGCACAAACGAAATTCACAAAAGTTAAATCACTTTACTGAGTATCAAGTTTGAATAAATTCGGTCAAGGTTCAAAAGATGTTAGGGGACAAACACTCGGACACACACAGATACACAGACAGGAAGGTGATCTTATAAGCATACGTATTCCTTCGGAGAGTAGGCCAAAGAACGACAAGACGTAGACTTAGTTTATGCAGTACCTTGTAATGTTACGATTTAAAGTAAAATACTTATTTGTAGCTTACTTTCTAAAGGAAAAATTAGGTTTATGAGGTCACCTCCCTGTCGTGTGTGCGGCTATGTATGTGTCTGTGTCCTAGTGTGTACGTGTGTGTCCCCCTAAAAAGTTTTGAAGAACCGAATTTTATCAAACTTGACACACGTAAAGTACTAAGTATCCTGAGTGAAATTTTGTTTATTACGTTCATTCCATGTTCATATTTCCAAAATGGCGACGGTTTTAACATTTTTGATCAAACGCGATATCTAAGAAACCGTAGTTTAGAAATTTATCATATAAGGAACACATGAAGAAAGTAGTAAGTTCACTTGTATTGAGTTAATGCTGTCAACATATTTTAGAAGTTGCCGCCATCGTTGTGTATTCAGCATATCATGTAATGTCTGAACCATAAAACTCGGTGCCTGTATACAGCATTATCTGCTGACTTGACTTTTGTCTATTTGCATCATTCCATATTCTGTTCATATTATCAAAATGGCAGCTAATTTTTTTGCATAGTGCGGCATATCTGATGATTTTTTTTTTTTTTTTTTTTTTTTCGAATTTCGTCAAACTTGGTACACATGTACAGCATACAAAAGTGACTTGCCTTTGTGTATTTGGTTCATGTATTCACGATGCTTGATATTTTTAATTTTTAGTATAGTATGACAATTTTGACGATGGGATTTTTCGAATTTCTTAAACTTGGTACACATATACTACATGCAAAGGTTACTTAACTTTTGTGTATTTCTTTAATCCTTTGGTCATAGTTTACAAATATCAGACATTTTTTTCAGGACATATATTTTCGAATATGATCAAACCTGGTACACATATACTGTTCAGTAAGGCGACTGAATTTTGGTATTCGTAATTTATTCTGTGATTACATTTTCATAATAGCAGTAATTTTTTTTATTTTTAGCATAACACATTATGCCAGAGAAAAGAATTTTTTCATTACTTTTATTAATCTAAATATATACATACTGCTTGATAAGTTACTTGACTGTTGTCTTTCGTTCGTTCAATGGTCGTATTTTTAAATCGCAGTAGTTTTTTTTTCTATATTTAACATAATTATGAATATTTCAGAATGCCTTCGAGTTTCATCAAACTTGGTACACCTATATAATTTCGTAAACTGGCTTGACGTTTGAGTATGTTTTTTCCTAAGTTAATATTTTCAAACCAGTGGTCATTTATATATTTCTAGCATAATATATCAAATCTAAAGAAATAGTTTTGCAGATTTCATCGAAATTGGTACACATATACTTACTAATAACTGCCTCGACTATTACGTATTTTCTTCTTCTGGTGTTATGTTTTCAAACTGGCGAATGTGTGAAATTTTTTCAGTAGATAATTTTTACGGGTTCTAAGACAAGGGGCACATTTTTCTACCGAAAAAATAATACGTTCTATATACCTTTTCCTATAATCTCTAATATTTAAATTTTTACAGAAAAAAGTGAAAAGCGAAGCTAGACCAGCGACAGCTAAAGTAGACATCTAATTCAGTCTTCGGACTGCGTCCAATTTTTATACTGCGACTCCGTCTGGTCGTCGACCCTATACTTTTAATATATTAAACAATAATTCATATTTAATGAAAACCGTTAAAGGTTAAATATTTACCCTAAACAACAATATTAGACGGGAGCAGATGTCAGCTCTCGAAACGTCGTGAAAAGTCAGCCTTTGGAAATCTACTGTGTTCTTTTGTATCATCATCGCTGTGTCGTCTAGTCTGGGGTCTGTGACGTCGTTTTTATCCTGTCTTGTGAACCAATATTTTATTCATCCGAGTATTGTCTGTGCTGTCTTACTTGTGATGCCCTGAGTTTTACAGATTATTTTGTATTTCGACTTTTGTTTTTGGGTGTTTCTTTATTTGTAGTTGATAATGTTCTGTTGTTTTGGTATATGGTTATGTTAACTACAGCGAACTAGGCTTGTTTTTTTTTCGTTGTTTGCTTTTCTTAGTCTCATTAAGGTTAATTCTACTACAGGTTAGAAAGAAAATACATTTTCTTATGGGAGAGCTTGGTACAGCGAAAATTTCTGCCACTAGTTTCTCTTCAATCGCTAAGAGACCAGATAAATACGAAACCGTAGTAAAATTAAATTATAATAAACATGGAAATTATATTAGTCATTTTATTTAATTTTAAAGTGAAATGAAACCAATTTTGCGTTTTAAATTATTAACTTAATGTAACTTAAAATTTAAGAAAGCTATGTGATTGGTCAGTTTGGTACACTTGCGATACCAGCGCTCAAGGGGCAAAAATTTTCCCTGTGCCAAACTTATAACACTGATCTTTCTGACATGTAGTAGAATTAACCTTAGTTAAACTCAGCCAAGCACTGAACACGAAGCAGGGCTGTAGATGTGGACACGAGGCACTGAAATAAACTGATGCAGAAATTATTTCCTAAAATACACGGGTAAGGTCACACATATTCTAAGATTTCTGGGACGACATATTGCAATGGCGTGTGTCCACAATTGTACAGTTTGACATTCTGTCCCATTGCAAGAAACATTCAAAGACATTACCTCCTATAGTAAAATGAAAAAAATTATAATATTGTTATTTACTGGATATATTTAACCCCTAACTTTCTTTCATAAAATACATAATATTATTTAATATATTAAAACTAGGGCCGATAACCAGACGGAGACGAAGTCCGAAGATTGCTTTAGCTGTCACTGGTCTATGTTGTTTTTCTAATTTTTCTGTTAAAATTTAAAATATAAGAAATGATATAATATGGTCTATGAAACGTACTCTTTTTTATAAAAATATTATCCCCTTGTCCTTGTACCCGTAAATAATATCTACTTTTTTTCCGAAGACACAATTGTACTTTTATCCAAATTGTCTCATGTATAAGTAAACTTGTCAGTTTATTTTACTTTTTTTTTGTTCATACCTGTTTTTTATTAAACACGTTTTGATCAAACGATATATCTAAGTAACTATTTTTCATCATCTACTTCATTCTTGGTGAAAATATTAAATAGTACTTGGCAGTGTGACTTGGGTTTAACTTTTTGTTAATGCCGTGTTCATATCTTCTGTACATATTAAAGCGAAATACCACTCAATGACTCACTCACGGACTCATTCGTCAACGGCCAGTCCAAATCGCTTAACCTAGAACCACGAAATTTTGAATGTAACTTCCCCTTAGCCCGTAGGCACCCACTAGTTAAAAATTTGAACGTGCGAAACGAGGTGAACTTTGTTTTCAAAAAATACCTGACATCTCATTAACCTGGAAAGCTATCATTATTTTCTTAACTTCAAAATATTGCCTAAACAAATGGATTTTAGCAAATTTTTCTATTTTGCAAAATTCGAAATTTATAGGTGTAAAAAGTCATAAATTGTGTTTTTCATTAATCCTTGATTTCTCTTAAACTAGTTAATATATTCGGATGTATTTTCTTAAAAATGATGCTTACGTAGATATTTAAAAGTATTTTCAGAATTTTTCGATATTCCAACTCTTAAGAGCGCGTGGCAGATAAATAAATGCTGAAAACATCAACTGATTTCTACGCTATTTTCGAACCCATTGTGGATAAAATACTAAATGACAATCCTAGATAATGGGGTTTGGCAAATTTATGAGTAAATATTTATCCAGAATTACTAATTCGTTACGCGTGATCTCTTACGCCGCAGTTAAATACATGAGGTCCCGGCGTCAAGAGATTGTGCCTCAGAAGTTTGTAACACTGGAAACAATTTTGTTTAAAACGTTGGCTAAAACTATTGCCTAGGATGCTATTGTTTAACTTTCGCAAATTGGCTTCAAGAAACCTACAGTTATATATTAATACTTTTAGCTTTGAATTATGTAGCACGCCCTCTTAAGTCATTAAAAAAAGTGTTTCCTATTAATCCTCCGTGTCTCCCAAACGAGTTAAAATATTTGAATGGGGTTTGCTTTAAATTACAGCTTACATAAATAAATAAAAAGTGATTTCAAGATTTTTCGAAATTTGCTCTTGAAAGACGTTAAAAAAAATTAAATGTGTTTCCAATTTATCAACTGTACCTCTTACACACGTTGAGATATCGAGTTGAATTTTTATAAGAATGGAACTAATATAAATATAAAAGAATGATTCAGGATTTTATGAAATTCTAAAATTAAGGATGTGAATAGCAGCAAAATATTAGTGTCTCCCGAAAAGTGATAATGACCATGGAGAAATATTTAAAAAGTTTTTTTTTTTTTGCACATCATGTTCATAAATAAACCTCTTTGGGCTATGACAAGCATAGAACAGTGAGTATATATAGAAGGTAAAGTCCCAGCAGTCTCTTAGGAACCGTGTTACTGCTAGCGCTTGTGCGAAAGAACTGCGCACTAATAATAATAATACAAACTGGACGGTGCTATGCATAAACATACCAAATAATTTACGTATAAAGTAATTTTCAGCTTTGAAACAGTCTTTCAAAAAGTATTTTAATAATATATCTAGTTGTCATGAATATTAACTTTATAGGATTAAAAAACCTTTCCTAAGACTGTTTCAAAAATGAAAAACTTATCGCAGCCCAAGAAGAACTTCAACAGCTACCCTATTTCAATAATTGCGGAGCTAGCGCTCACAGGAAGTACAGAGAACTAATTTCGTGGTCTGGGTCTGGGCCACGGTCGTAGAAGAACAGGTCTGGACACTCGCCTACCTACCAATGTATTTTGCTTGACCCCCTTGTTGTTTGGCTGTAGTTCACCAAGTTACCGAGAATATTGTGTTTTATTGGTGCTTCAGTTAGGGCGGTCGGACTCAAACTCCGCCCACTTTTTTCCGTTGTTAAATTTATAAAGTAAATAAAGATTGCTGAAGCCTTTTCTTATATTTGTGAGTAAAAGAAGTATTTCATAAATTGACTGTGCTCTGGTTGTGTTACGTGCTGGAATATAAAACATGGGTTTGATCGCTTTCTCTTCAAGCCCATCGAATTATAATAAAAGGTTTTAGGAAAGAGTTATGTTTTCACGCAGTACTGGCTACATGTAGCGCAGCTGGGTAGTGACGTGGAAAAAGATTGGCAGGCCATCCCGCTCTCCACCCTGAATGCGCCAACCGGCTTTGCTGGTAGGCGGGGCTAAGACGGACGTCATGTTGTGACAAAAAAATTTAAACATATGTAAATAATAAAAAATGTAGTAATGAAACTTTTGCAAGTGATGCTAATAACAATAGATGTAAAAAATTCGAAATTTCAGAATATTTTAATAAACTGTTTCCGTAAGATTTAGGATACGACTAGTCACTGTGTCATGTGGTTGGTGATTGGCTCTAAGCAACAAGGGAAGCTCTGTCGCCATGCTTAGCTGAGACCATTCGTTCGCCCTGTATATTTTTTTTCTTTTTAGGTATAGGCCCACCTACGAAAGATGAGGGCACATGAGGTCAATAAGTCGATATGTAATATATTGTATTGCTTAAACTCTGAAAAGAAACGAAAGGGGAAAACGTCAATTTTATTCTCCTTACGTGTCTGGAGATACATAGCACACAGTAAGAGAAATTGAAAAGTCAATAATAGCGACTCCTGCACTCAGCCGCATCTGGTCTGAAACCCTACGTCACCGTTAAGTTATTGTATAGTTACTTGTCCTCTAGCCATTATAATCTCGAACACTGCCATTTCCCGTGCAGGCTTATACTTTTAGTGATGAATAGAAAGAAGAATAAACATTGCAACTTTATTGCAGAATTTCATTTAACTGTAAACCCATGTAGTGCCTAATACAGTGACATAAGTTTAATTTATTTTGTTCATATCTTATTCAGTTATTTAAAACTATTGTCCTTCCAGTTTATTTTTTATCACATGAAGTATCTGAGAACCATTTTTACTGTTTATTTAGACTTTTAACAGAATTGTTGCTAAGAAAGTTAAATGTGCATAGACAGAGATACAAAATAACTCAAACTTTACCAAACATTATCACTTTACATGATATTACGTAAATTAAACAAGTTTATTGGTTTTTGAGATCTTCTTATGTTAGTAACCAAGGTTACAATGTTCAAATATGACACATATTTACTCTAAAAATAGTTAAGGTACCACTGTCAGGTTAAAATTTATTTTTATTCGCGCCTAAATTAGTTACATGTAAAAATAATGTTTTAATGTATTGTGTTTCACTTAAACTTGCGGACTGCAAATCAAGTTACGTAATGTTCTTAGTACCTTTAAATGGACCGTTTGTGTCACAATTGACATAACTAACCAATATTCCCTGAAATGACATGACGTAGTCATTTTACATCGCTTGGTTTGCCTCTGCTCTATTAAAAAAAATTAATTTCTTGTTACTGTGACTAAGTTCTTTCCCATATGAATAATACACTTGTTCACGGAATATTTTTTGTACATCAAACCGTTTTCATTGCAGCACGCACCATGTAAGTTGGCGGGTAACGAGCTGGAATGTGTTTCATGTAATATTACTACCGTTTAAAATTCGAATGGCTAATTTACATAGGTTGATTTCATTCCGTTATTTATAGGCTACTAAGTATTTTGCAGCGGCCTGCTGCTTGGATTCTTTGAATGTGCCCTTCACTCAGTAACTGCCACTCGCCATGTAAGCTGGCGCGCAGTGTACATAATATGTATTTGTAAATTGAACATTTCCTTTTCAGATAATATGTATAAACAAGTAAAAAAATGCAACGCTTAAAGGGTAGTTGTCTGAAGTGGAGGCAACAATAAAACCAAAAATCAAATTTTAATTTAAAGTTTCAGTTTTGGAAACTGCAAAAGCAGGATACCTATTGTTATCATTTTAATTTTCGATTTGGTGATAGGTCATAAATTGTGGTAAAAAATATTGTCCGATAAGGCATAAAATCATACCGACTATACATGTTAGCCATTAAAGAAAATTTCCCAATAAAATGCAAAGTTCTACAAGAGCTTGAATTTTCCGTTACTTCGAATGGCATGAAATGTTATGAGTCACGCGGTAATATAAGTGTTCGCAGTTTTTAAACTAGTCAACATCATGTAAATGGTAATAGCCAATATATATTTTATGTCCAGCACTGATTTTCTTGTAAAAGATTGTTCAAGTACCAATTTTCCGATCATTTTAACCTCCAAACCATAGTTAACTGTATAAATACATTTTTTTGTGTAGCACTTTAAAAAAATTAAAGGATAGCCAGTAACAACATATCTATGCTTTCCTTCTTGTTAATTTATTTATTAGTATGTAGTTTTCTGAATACTACTACTGCTACTATTACTACTACTATGTATACTACTACTTCTAGTATGTAGATTACTAAATTTTCACTAAAGTAAAGTAATTTGGTTATAATCTACTGTTTAAAAATTGTGTTTTTCCATATAACATAATACTGTTCACTTCTTACCCTATTAGTATTATATGTTTACAGAAGTAAAATGTACCTGGAATCATAAACCTAGTGTTGCAAATTGTAAATTTTTGGTATTTTGGTGAGCTACATTAATAAACATTTCATGTGCCGTGTATTGTATTATTCTGAAAGAAGTGTAGATATTCGGTCAGAGTTTCCTTAAAAAATTATTAGAAAAAATTTAGTGTAGGGCAGCATTTGTTGATCTAGAATATAAAAACGACTACTGATCAAATATATCTTCGATATATTATATTTAAAATAATAATGTTACTAACGTAGACAATGCTACTTGCTACGTTTTCGTGGTGTGAATTTATTTGTTTTAAATTATTATGTCAAGTTAAAATTCGCAATCTACGAAGACATAAGAATCCTTTACGAAAACCAGCTGACTTATCTTAAATTATTGTTTTCGCTCATTAACACTATGCGAAGTCCTGCTTTAAAACTACATATAAACTCACAACAAACGTCTCAGAGTTGCTAATTTTACTATAGTTCAACATTTGTTTACGTTTGATTTTTATATATTTACTAGGCGCAGACAATTGCATGTTTCGTGGCATGAAAATTGTTGCTGAATATGTGGACTTTTACATACTATATAAAAACTTTAAATCTTTACATGTATGTATTTTATATGTATGTATATATATACATATATATTTTTTATGGAGAATAAACATTTTGTATGAAGTGAAGTATTTGTGTTGATGATGTGATGAATACAATATTTAATAAACTCGAGCTATATAGTGCTAACCGAGCAAGTAATTTGCACATGAATTGTAATTATTCTACACTAAAAGTGGTACGTATCCTAATAAATAATAAAACCAAGGTTCACATGTGAGTTGTCAGTAAATTTCATTATCATATAGTAGTTAGGACTGACCAAAAGTTATAGTTCTAAAAATACTTACTAAAACACAAAATATTTATGCGTAAACTTAAAAGTACAAGCTACGGTAACAAAACAAAAATGCGTATTCTACAAATATAATATTAAACCACTCGGTGTGTACTGAATCAAGCAAGGTCATCATGAATGAGGTAGTGCCAGATTACAGGAAGAGTGAATGTCTCAACTTAGACGCTCGCAGAGTAACCATTCGGTTCAAAAGTAAGAGACGATGAAGTTGAGCTACGAAGAAATGCCAAGGACACAGGAATATGGATATTCCTGAAAAAAAATTCTGGCCGATGGCTACGTGATTCGCACGTGTGAAAAACTGAGAGCTGACCCCTCCCAGAAACTGCACAATTGTTTTATTTGGGGGAGGCAAACTGTAACCATTGCGCCAACACGGCCATTATGTCGTGTCAACTCTGCTTTATTCGGTATTTGCATAAACTCAAGACGCTCAGCTAACGAGACTGTAGTATTTCCATTAGTGTCAGTCCCTAACGTGACTAACCAATTACCCAACGTTTCAGCAGCATAAAATGACACCGGAATTGTTCTTAAGTTACGTAAATGTAAGTGGTAACTACTTGTCTGACGTGTAAGGATTCTTGATTGTAATTCATACACAAACGCTATATCATATAAGAAAATAATATGTTGTTGATAAAGCAGGTTTTCTGACAAACAGCACAGTTTGCTGTGACTTGTAAGTTAGAGTAATTAAATGAAAATTGTGTATTTTGCTATCCTCTATATACGCGTTTCCTCTTCAAAACTGCTAACACAGATCATGTTTTATATTTCGGAGACACACGGAATATATTAATCTGTGTGTTTCTTTTTTCAGACATGCTCCGCACTAAATAGTTGCGCGTATCAATACATGTCTTACAAATTATTACTCTTTATTCATGTCAGGCTTTACATTTCCTCAAAAACTAGGTTATTAGAGACGATTACACATAATATTTCACAAGGGAAGGAACATAGAAAAGAGTCGGCCATGATCAGTACTAAGGAACTACACAATCACTCACATGCGACGATTTCATAAATCCGTCAAATACAGAAGTGAGGATGGCTGGAGCTAGTAATCGAACCAAGGTCCTCCCGAATTCGAGTCTAACGTGTTACTGTTGTACCACCTTATTTTGTTTTAACAATAAAATACTGTGAATTTGAATATATATATATATATATATATATATATATATATATATATATATATATATATATATATATATATATATATACACACACATAT
>PNEQ01130689.1:8578-73289 GCA_003012365.1 Medauroidea extradentata | reverse complement strand
AAAACATGAAAAACCTTCTTGCAAATTTGGGTGAACTTCACCTGAATACATTCGAGACAATGTCTTAAAATACTAAACACATTTTATACACCAACTTGCCTTCGGTATCAAATTATCTGAGTAAATAACCATTAATTAAAATGTTTTCAAATGTTTTAAATTTTATACCTACGTGATTTACATCATTTTGTAAAAAAAAATTAAATACGAACCAGTGAGGTATAATTGGTTACTGTATAAATTTGTTAGTCCTGCCAGCATAATAAGCATGAGTTCTTCACTTTTCACACAGAGCAAGAGATGGCAAAAAAAAAAAAAAAAAAAGAGCTATAATGTTAAAATATTTTTTTTCTTAAAATTTCCTTGTGTGAAAAAGCTGCTTGACTGGTTTTAGACCAAAAAGAGCTCTATAGTACATAGGTAACTTAGTACCCTTTATTGTCGCTAGATGAAAACGTCGAAGACGTAGCGCTCGTGGCACTATCTTCAGTTCATACCTGACACTACCATTCTCTTCGATGTATCGTTACAGTGCTGCCACCTAGGAGCGAAATATTCAACCATAAAAATATGTGAATGGCACAAAACTTAAACTTTTCTGCTACTGCACACTTGGACCGCCACTCAGCCTAAAAGTATTCAGCCTAAAGTTATTCAGCCTAAAAAATACAACAGCTCTCGTGTCATAGTAGTCAAGATCAAAATTTCGTTCAGCCTAAAGTCATTCAGCCTAAAATTACTCAGCCTACAGTCATACAGCCTAAAGTCATTCAGCCTAAAGTCGTACAGCCTAAAATTATTCAGCCTACAGTCACACAGCCTAAAGTCATTCAGCCTAAAGTTATACAGCCTAAAATATATCCAGCCTAATTTTAGGCTGAAAAATTTTAGGCTGAGTGGCGTGTACCCGTTTGGACTGCTAGTGGATGTTCATAGAATGAAAATCACGACTGTGGCTATTGGACCATAATGTACAAAAATTACCTTAAGGAATAGCCATTGCACGTCTTTCTTGGTCTAATATACAGCACCTTCTTTTAATCCTTGCTGGACTAAGATAATTTATTTTTTATTTTGCTCTCACTTATCATTCAAAGACATCAATAGGCTGCTCATAGACAGTCTTTAATTATGTCATCCTTGTCATTCATTGTGGACCAGTAAAGGAGATCCTGAGGAGATCCATGTGCTAATTGGGTAGACACATAGACAGACATACTGGAGAAGGGCGGATGTTGGTGTTTGTAAACAATAGCTCGTGAGTCACTAGATCTGGGATGGCACTGAACAGTTTGTCAAGGTTGACAATGCAGCACAGGCATTGAGTTATTAAACATTATGTTGGAAAATTACATGTCTATATTTTGGAGGAACAGTCCTCCTATCTAGAGGGACAAAAAATATTATCAGAATATAAGTCTGAAAATGCACTGTTTCTGCACTACAGTTTACAGTGTATGATGTTTTAGTGCATAGTATGCTAGCTGGATCATGTTACCAGGGGATGCTGTTGCAGCTATTATTGCAATTACATACCAGACGACTAAATCGGACTGTAGACCTTGTCTGATGTAGCATCCCATAATTACATGATTGAGCCCGTGCCCCATGCACTGCAAGTCATGAGACCTGTAGTACAGTAGTGGTTCATTTTTAGGCCTTTGTTTGTGTTGTCTTTTCCTCTAGACACAAGGATTGTTCCTAAAATAATTGACGGGCAATTTTACAAAATCTTGTATAAGTTGTAACCAGAATAATGTACTTATTTGCAGTGTCAAGCATTAATTTTAGTGAGTTGCGAAATGTATGCACTGTAATTATAAGTTACACGGTACTGTTTATGCTACCATATTTTTTGTTGTGTTTCTCAGTTTTTGAGTTAAAAAAAAATATCACAGAGGAGTGCTGGAAACAGTACCTATGATTTTGAATTTGACACATCATTATGCAAAAAATTTTGAATGAACAAAAGTGTCTACAATTTTGAACATTCTTATGTGCAAATATAAAATAGTGAATGTTTTGCTGTCATTAATGCAGAAGTGCTAAGGGTGACCAAGGCATGTGCATAACACCTCATCTTAATATCTCGATGCAATTCGCTGAACAAACATGCAGACTCATCACTAATTGCTCTCTTTTTTAAGATGTTCATAGGTGACACAATTATTGTATTACTTTACATTTATGTTAATGCTTTGCTGTACATGCTTCTACATCCTTTTAAGTTTCAGCATCAAGATGTTCACACCTGAAAAATATTGAGAAATGTGGCTACACACATGTGTACTGGATGTTCTATGAATGTTTTTCCTACATATGCCAAAGCACTGCGCATCGCTTGGTAACCTATACAGCCAGTCTCCTTAAAGGCTGTTTCAACTGTGAAATTCATATTTGTGGATTTCTACAAAATATTGAAGATGTTACTAATGATTTCATTTTCCTCTTGCAGATAATTTTTAGCATGCATATTATACACACGACAGCATGTCAAGAGTAAAAATCTGCATGTTATGGCAGCATACACCCAACGTAACCAATGGACTTTCTGAAATGAAATAATTTACTATGAAATTTGAAGTCATGGGCTATGTGATAGAAGTTATAAAAACATTAAACAACATATATTTGTATTTCAGAATGAAGGATTTTTTATCGAAAATTAGTGGCATCTTTGATACTCTAAAAATTAAAACTATTTTTTGTCAGTAAAATGTTTCGTTTGTAGCAAATAGCGACGTTCCTAGCAACAGTGATATCACATTCATAACTATGTGAACTGCCATGTTGTGGTGTTGCGCGATAGGAGCTGATTATAGTACGACTACTTTTTTTAAGCCTTGTGGGCAACTGAATAAAAAATCTGAGAGTGACTCATCTATTGACTCGATGCATTCAGTCGTGCGTTTGGAGTCTTAGTGTATAGACCACATAAAACTATTAAAATTGATATTGATAATATGGCGAATTTAAAGATCACCTAAACGGCCTTAAGTTGCCTCCCTACCTGCGCTTTAAATGCTTTGCAGCGATTTGCGATTATTTTTTTTACGAAACTTCTGGACGCAAGTTACATTTGTATGTTTAAGAAAATAATTCACACGTGCTTCAAACTATATGTCTGTGTGTGTAACAAAAAATCTGCACGATTATTAGACACATGATTTTCGGGCCTCTAAAATTTGTTAAAGGAATGTTTTTTTTTCCCAGGACTTTGTGTCTGGGAAAATGTTGATATGATTAAAAAAGAAAGAAAAAAAATATGTGGTCACTGCTTAAAGTCTCATTGGAAAATGAACAATAGTAACGTACTACATGCCAGTTGAGTGACTCTCACGTAGAGGCGATTTTTCATTGCTTACGCTGCTCAGCGGCATCCTTACTGTCCAATTAACTTATTGTCTAAGGAGCCACGTCGGTTCACCACCTACCACTCTCGCTTTGAATGTGTTGTAATGTGCGTGGAAATAAGTTTTTCTTTTTTTTCCTTCACATGTGCCAATTGAGCCAATGTACGCCAGGAAAAACACATCATCGGACAAGAATGCAAGACACCACACTCGTTATAAACTTTTTTCTGAGCCCTCCAACGTAGCTGAAAATGGCCGTTTCAGACTGCCGTATTTCAAAATGCAATAACCCAGAATTGTATACTGAACTTAGGTATAGACTTTCCACCAATGAAATCACATGGTAACCGCTCAAAATCCCATAGTAAATTGGATCGGCGGGAAGTTGGCACGCTAGTTAAGTGATTGGCTCGTGGCGATGCAGCATTTGATGGGCCCTTCAAAGTTTTCCTTATTGTTCCGTCGCTTCTGAGCCTCTATGACGTAGGTAGGCGGCCGCCGATTCCACTGTATCCCTATGTACAAATTCTTGGTTTTTATGTAATATTTTAGAGCATAAATAAAAAATGTTTGCTTGTAGAACCAATGCAATGTAAATGTTCCCATGTTTGCGCTAAATGTTCTTTATGCGTTTAATTAAATTTGTAAACAGCGATAAAAGCAATAGTATAGTAAATTTTTCTATCATTGTTTACGAATTGTATTTAACAAGTAATGCAAATTTAATGAAAAAATGTGAAAGAGATTGTACATAACATTGGCTAGACAAGCAAACAATTTTGATTTATACCCTAAAACAAATATTATGACTTGAAAACCAAGAATTTTTACATCAGGGGTATAGTGGTGGACTTCGCCTAGCAGATCAACTTTGATGATGTAGCTTGCCATGCTTGTTTTGTTTTGTGCGAAACTATTGAACTTGTTCTCTATGCATGTATCTATTAAAAGAAACTACATTTGGGACTATGATTATATGTTTTTCAACATATGGTATGCCTGTTGTTACGAACACGGGTCTCCTAAAAAGAATCAGGCTGCCCTGTCTGTAAATATATGAGCCTGATTAGTACATCAGTAACATTTAAGCAGTCTCTGGACACTACTCCATACGTCTTAAAAATAGTGTAAATTTCAACATACGATTTTAATATTAAGGTAATGCCTGGTAGTTTTTTTGTCACATTGGTACAGAAAACTCGCTACTTTTTTAACAGAATGCTTTGGAAAAATTCAAGTCCGGAAAGCTGTCTTTCGTTGCACACTTCTGTGTAGGTGTTTACAAAGTAATGCCCCGTTCATTTGTAAAAATCATTTTCGTTGATTTGGCTTATTTTCGTAACAAAATTAGTTACAGGCCTAATTTGGGTTGAGAAATCTGTAAAACTATGAGGTTTATTTCTATAAAAACAGTTATGTGCAAAGAATTATATATTTGTGATAAAACAATGTAGACTTCGATTTGAAAATTGTGCTGCTTAAAAAAAGGCGTGGCCTCACATGCGTGTACGACGCCCTATAAGGAAATTTTCATTTTTCGCCAGGGCTTATTTCCGGAATATCATTTGAATACGGGGAACCAATGGGTAATCGAACTCTGGGAATCGAAACAAGGCGTTCCATGAATCGCGACTGCATTGCGTCAACACAGTAGTGGCTCGCTCAGGCTTGCTATAGACGATCCATTTAGGGCCGGCTTCACCAACCAAATTTAAGCGATTTAATCTAGATTAATCAGCACATAATCTCGATTATACGTGTTTTGGGTTTCACCAAGCTGTTAAACTCGATTTTCTTGTCTTAAACAAGTTTTAATTTTAACTGCTAGATTTTGGTTGGGTAACATAATCTCGCTTGAGTTTAAAAATAAAATGGCGCGATCACTGTATAATTTGGTATTTGAAGACAACACAGAATGATGAAGACTTTATTCCTGTGTATCAGCCTCCCCGGATTCGAGAAAGAAATCATTATTTTGACGAATATGATACAAACTTCCGAATACCTGCATTTCCGCTTGTCAAAACAATCGGTCCATTCACTTTTTATGATACATATGAGGTTATGTTTCACGTCAGGTATTTTAGGTTAGTAAAAAATATACAGACGAGAAAATAATGCTACAATTCTGTGTAGGTAAACATTAAAGCAATAAAATAATATAAATTGTATTTGCTGGACCATCTTCCCCTGGTCTTTCTTTCTAGCTTTGCTCCAAAGTCACCCAGGGGTACCTAGCCCCCCTTAGATAGTATGACGCCAACCTTCCCCACTCCCCGTCAAGAATGTTGTATTAAAGTTTCCAAATGAAATAATTTCTACATAAATAGTAAACAAACATGCATTCGGCAATCTCCGACAAGTGTTAGGGTATTTCCGACACAATTAAGGCAACTCAGCTCACATAACCCATCGTGCAGCCAAGTTTAACGGATCTCTGGTAACTTTAAACTAGCTGTGTTTTTTATGAAACGCACCTCTTAACTTAAACTAAGTGTTTACTCTTCACCGAGTTTGTTAATATCGCGTTGTGGCAAAGTTAAACTTCGTTGGTGAAACCGGCCCTTAGTAGGATGTTTTACGTCGTATGTCGTGGACGCGCGTCTCGTCAACGGCGTTGTAATGAACTTTCCTCCTGGTCGCCGACTGATAGCTGCCTCCTCGACAAAACGTAGCGTGTCTTAACGAGCGCGTGGCACTTACATTAAGACTGCACTGCCCTGTTTCAACTGTTTTTGCAAGAATTATTTTTTAAACTTAAGTGACAGCAGATACAGGCGATTCGGTATAAAGTGAACACTCCAAGAAGCCCTGCTAAAGTTCTATTTTCAGCTAATTCGAATCTTTCCGCGCGTAACGACTGACGCCGGGAAATATCTAACCTCTCTGGACACGTCACTTGATGTTCGCGCATTTAAGGTAAAATGTGCTGTCAGTATGAATCGATATAGTGTGATAAAAAAAGTTTATTAACTATATAAAATTTTATTATGTCGATTTAGGTTGATTTGTATCAGTATTGTTGTATTTAAATAGTAAAATATACGGAACTATATTGTGTAAATTCGCTGCCAACCATACAAGCAGTAACGCAACTATAGTTAATGTTGAATCATATGCAGTAACGTCTAGTGCTATTTTTTAGGGGTTAAATATTTAGTGCTTTCTTTATCCCGAACGACCTAAATCACAAATCTGTCTGTTTTAAAATTATTTTTAAGTGGTCGTTAATTATTTTCAAGAAAATAAATTTTACTGTTTCAGCTAGGGGCTCAATTAACAAAGCATTAGCTTAAAACAACTCAATAAATATGATGTGTCTTGCTTGTCTCTACGTTTTACGTTATATCGTTAATTATTTTTAAAGTACAATCTTAAGTATCTGAATTAATGAACCAATAGCAAATTTATTTGAGTATTTGCACGACTGTTGCTAATTTATTCACTGTTTACATAACAAGGATCACATTTGTGTATTATCACTTATAAAATTACTTATGCTAGTAATGGGATGTCTGTTTAGTGTAGTCAGGTGTACATAGTGATACAGGTTCAACTGTCTGTGGGATTACCTGGAATTGGGGTTTTGTAGAACATAGATTCGTTAGTTAGTTCTTTCCTCACCACAGAATGTAACCGCTTTACCGTGCTATGTAACCTACTTTTACACCATCTGATTAGCAATTCTTCGATTAAAAAGCTATCGAAGTCGCATCATTGCAACACGTCTGGTTACCCACATTGCAAGAAAGTCGCAATGCCTGCATATGTTTCAGGCGATACGTTTTTTGTATTTAAATGGCAAAAATTTGACATTCTATTTTCTCGAAAATGGTTCGCTCGAGCACTTTCCGGCAAAATTATATTTTTATTACACTTTTGCACCTGGTCAATGTTCTGTAGTACAATATGAATAACAATGACGTGTTCCAGAGTTACAAACCAATACAATACCTTATACCCCATTTGAACAATGATAGGCCGGTGATATTAACAAACTAAATTCCTGAGAATGAAGAACCATCATTGTTGATACAGTACTCGAGAGTATCGTTGTTTAAGGCGGCCGCGTACCCGACGCTTCAAATGCGCAGCGGTGTGTTCGTAAACAGGTTTTTTCTACGAATATATTCCATGTGTGCCCTTTGTGCTAACGTACGAAAAGAAAAGAAACCTCAGACAAGGTCGGAACCTCACTGTTAAGACGACACGCTCATTAAAAACACTGTTTCTAAGCCCTCCAACATGGCCAAAAATGGCCTTTTCAGACTTCCGTACTTAAAAATATACTAACAGTATGTACGTGAAACTCAGATTGCGACCTGCACTGAACTTAGTTGTAGACTTTCCACCAATAAAATTAGGCTATATGTTTACCGCTTAATGTCCCATAATAAAAACCGTTCAGCGGGAACCTTGCACGCTGGTTCAGAGCTTGGCTCGTTGAGGCGACGTGGCATTTGATGCGCGCTTCAAGGTCGACTCTACTGCTCCGTCGCTTTTGAGCCTCTCACGCGCGGGTAGGCGGCGCCCTTAATATGTAGTACTTTTTGAGATATTAATCAATTTGTAATTCTAAATTAAATATTCCGGGTAGCGTTACTCCCTATATATGCACTTTTGGGACAAACTAAAAACACGTTTTCCTCATAGTTTATTGCGAGCCATCACCACGCAAAATTAGCATATTCTGTCGTGACTCATCCTGTGTGTTTGTGTGCGTGCGTGTGTATAATATGCGTGTGTTTAATTAGCAGGGTGTCCCGGGAGAGCTTCTAAAGCTCTCGTCACGTTGTAGGAGATTCTAATACGGGTAAAATGATATAGTACACTCAAGGGTCGCAGAGGTTCTTGAGTTCACCCGTGTTTGGTACAGTTATAAAATTAAGAACTTCCTGGTGCACATAGTACAAATGTATCGGCGAGAATTTTCCTCGCTAAGACAGCGCTTGACACGTGACGACGCGACATTTCCCGGTGCGCTTCACGGCTGCACTTATAGTCTCGTCGCTTCTGAGCCTCTTACGGGTGTTCAAGTGCGATAAAGCCATAATTTTATATTTATATGAAATAGTGTTAGTTTTGTAGACGATACATGTGAGTACAGTTTCCTCTTACGAGACAATTTTAACTCGCGTAGCTTTCTCATAACGGTGCATCAAAGTAAAAATTGGCATGTTCTGCTGACATGCAGATAGTGAGAACCCATTGACTTACGTAAGTGAAATAATTCACAGTGAAATAACATGCCACGGGCTACATAATAAAACATTTTTAAAAATTGCTGAATGTTTATCTTTTTCCTGTACTTATGTGATTTTTTTTTTGTAAATTCAAAATATTACGCTATGGTCTTTTAAATACTTTATCGAATTGCTCACGGGACTTAATATCACAGAGAATTATTTTATTCGAGTAGGTCAGTTGCATTTCACTATTTGCATGGCAGCAGAACAAGCAAATTTTGACTTTGTCGCACCGTTATGAGAAAACTATGAAAGCTAAAATTGTTTTGTTAGAGGAAACTGCATTTACAAGTATCATCTACAAAACTAACACTGTTTCATAAATATATTAAATCATGATTTTATCGCACTAGAACACTCTTAGGGGCCTCCCTAGATAGATTGCGTCTGTACCTGTGAGGCAGGAGCAGTAAGGTTGCCGTTGACTGACGTAAATAATGCATTTTCGCCTCTCCGCGCAAGCTACTGAGCTGGCTTGCAGTACTTCATTATTATCCTTTTTCCTGTGGGACTTAAAGCGGTGACCACATTATTTTATTTGTGGGCAGCATAGTTGTATAGTCCAAAGTCTAACGCTTGTTGCTATAGTTGTGTTTTTTGAATCCGGTTATTTATACTTCCAGATACGGCAGTCAGAAAAACCTATTTTTGGCCATTTTGAGGGACCAGAAAATGACGTTTCTAAAAAATAATCCGAATTTTTAAAACTATTGAGACAAAGTCTGAACTGTGTGTTTTTTTCGTAGATATACAAATACAACGCGCGTTAAATAGTTTCAACAAAAATATAATAGCCGTAACACGCTGCAACGCACTTGAAGTACAGGTAGGGAGGCCTCCTAAGGGGACTGTTCACTGAAAATTTTAATTGTTTAAAAATTTTTTTGGACGATATATGATTTGTTTTGTAGGCATATATTGTGACTATTTATTTACTGTAACGAACATTTTTTCCCTCTCTTGGTTTTTGTATTATACCATATTAAAGATAAAATTAGCAAAAAAAAAATAGTTTATGAATTAAAGGAAAACCAACTTACTTACCGAAATGAAAAAAAAAAAAAAATGCACACTGATGAACAGTGCAATGGACTATGACACTACACACTTACAAACAGCATCAACTTTTCTTTGGTAATTTAAAAAAATAATGAATAAAATAAAAAATACCTATTTTTCTAATATTTGAAAAATACAAAAGCTTATCAATATGGTTTTCATAAATGTCATGTCATAGTCCATGGCACTGTACTTCAGTGTGGATTTTTTAATTTCGGTATGTAAATTGGATTTTCCTGACTGCATAAAATATATATATATATTTTTTGCAAATTTGGACTGCAGTACGGTTTAATACAAAAACTATAAAATCTAAAAAAAAATTTCGTTACAATAAAAATAGTTACAAAATTTGCCTAACAAACTAAGCATATCTCGTACAAATAAAAATATTTTAAAAACGATTAAAATTTTCAGTGAACCGCCCCCTTAACGCGGAGGTAGACGGCGCACTTAATGCCAGCCGCAGCGGCCGAGTTGTCAGACGATCTGGGTTCGATCCCCGGCGGGTTGGTTGCGGATCTTTCGCATGTGGGAAACTTGACGGCGGACGGTTGGCGGGTTTTCTCGGGGCACTCCCGTTTCCCTTGCTCTTGCATTCTGACGCTGCTCAGTTGGGTGGTCTCATTTCATGCCATCCCTCAATTTCCGAGTTGTGGAGGTTGGTGAAGGGCCGTCACCACATCCCGTTACCAAAATCATGGTGTCCTGGGCCTAATCGCGATTTTTTTTTTCCAAAATGGCCTAACGATTTTTTAGACATCCACGCAGGGGAAAATTAGAAGCATATATAAATACTCAAAAATAAAAACACTCATTAGACTTATAGCCATTACTTCCCACATAAAATTTTATGGGCCCCACTCAAAAGTATTGTAGGGAAAAAAATAATACTAAGCACTGCACAGTGACTAAGTAATTTGCGCATTAAGGTGATACTGCATTACATAAGCCGATCAGTGCAGGAGTCGCGGTTACCACTCGCCTCCCACCAAGCTTCGATTCCCGGCGGTGTCGGTCCTCGGATTTTCGCATGTGAGAAATGTGCCGGGCGGTTTTTTCGCGGATGTCCCGTTTTTACCACCCTTCTTGTTCTTTGGCGCTTCTTAATTGTAGGGCCTTATTTCGTGTCATCCTCCAGGACAAGCAGATGTTTACGGGCGCACGGTTGTAAGTCTTTATCCAGGGTGCGATATATTCTGGTCCTCGGGGATATTTATTTTCCTGCCAGCGCATCCTTAAAGGGCGCCGCCTTCCCGCGCTTGAGAGGCTTGAAAGCGACGGAGCTGTAAGGTCGACCTTGAAGCGCGCATCAATTGCCGCATCGCCTCAACGAGTCAAGCTCTGAACTAGCGTGCAAGGTTCCCGCCGAACGGTATTTACTATGGGACACTAAGCGGTGGCCATTTAATTTTATTGGTGGAAAGTATGCAACTAAGTTCAGTGCAGGTCGCAATCTTGAGTTTCACATACATCCGGTTACTACATTTTGAAGTACGGAAGTCTGAAAAGGCCGTTTTTATCCATGTTGGAGGGCTTAGAAACAGTGTTTTTAACAATGTGTCTTAACAATGAGGGTCCGACCTTGTCTTAATATTGTTTTCTTTTCGTACGCTAGCGCAATGGGCACGCGTGGAATATTTTCGTAGAAAAAAATCTGTTTACGAACACACTGCAACGCATTTGAAGCGTGAGGTAGGCGGCCGTCTTAAGGGGCCTTCCTACCTGCGCTTCAAATGCGTTGCAACGAGTTAACGGGTATTCTTTTTTTAACGAAACTATTTAACGCATCTACGAAAAGAACACACACTTCAAACTATGTCACTATGGATTTATAAATTAGGCACGTTTATTAGAAACGTAATTTTCGGGCCCCTCAAAATGACCAAACATGGAGTTTCCAGACTGCCGTATCTGAAAAAAGAACAACCGAATTTGGAAACCACATCTATAGAAACAAGCGTTAGTCTTGAAACTACTGTATAGTGCCCACAAATAAAATAATGTGGCTAGCTCTTAAAATCACATAGGAAAAGGATAATAGTAAAGCACTGCATGCCAGCTGAGTGGCTTGCACGTAGGGTAATAATGCTTTGAATACGTCGGCCAACGGCACTCTTATCGCTCCTGCTTCACACACACAAACACAGCCTATCTAGGGAGGCCCCTTAATCGCTTTTTTTTTGTGACACACGTGCACACCGAGCCTATCTCGGGAATCTTGTTACGGGCCAACTGTAGCGTTTGTGAGGTGTAATTGATATAAAGACAGTTGAAATTCTACACTGGATGTGGCGGGTTGGTGGTTACGGAAAGGGTAAAGGGTGGGGGACTGTAGTATGAAAGGGCTGCCAAGTGCTGCGTGATGAATGGAGTCGCCACAGAAGGTTGTCCGGCCCGGACAGGCTGCGTGTGTGCGCTGGCGGCGGGTTAATGAGATCAATTAGGGCCAGGCAGGATGTGCTTCCCCCCTCCACTCAACCTTCCCCTCTCGGTCTACTGGAGTGTTAATACGAGGCATGTGTGGGCTGCCACTTGCCGCTCCGACATGGCGAACTAAACCTTGTCTATTCTGCGAACTACAGTCTCTGTTTAGTTCAACTTCTGTCACATTAGACAGGTTGCATAACGTTACCCTCGTGTGATAACCTCGTAACTCAATGATCAGCAGTTTTACAGGCGAGAAAGATAAACTAGTTTTCTAATTAATCTCAAGAAATGTGTTCACTTTCACGGTAACCTTACTCACTCTATTTTAACTAAATCTACAAGAATACACTTTACACTTGCATTTTGCTACCTATCACCACACAAACTAGTGGCTGTTTTGCTGCCAAGTAAGTTACCGTAGGTTAACATCCGTCATGTTTAATTAATATAAATGTTGTTTTTACAGATATGCCCAAAATATGGCGTACACTATGGCATGTTTGACAGTTCAAATAGTATGTAATTAACATTGTTTTATGAATGTGGTTTGTAAAATTGAGAACTTCTAATGTTAAAAAAAATCGTTATGCAATTCCACAAGCTGAATTAATGAAAGGATTCCATTAAGATGGTCGTATCGGTTGACGTATTTTGCGTGTTTGAGGCATAAGAGCGAATGCGATAAGGATGATACAGTATGCGCATCATGCCTCCCCTTGGTCTCTAGATGCAAGTCACTGAGATACCGACTGTACGAGACATTTCGGTGATGACCCAGGGGCGTCATTTCAGGTTTTTCTTGGGGGGGGGGTGCAAGATTTTTTTCGGTGATAGTGACCTTGTTGCATCTGTCTTATTAAGCAAGCATGTATAAATTATAAACTTTATTAATAAAACACATAAACATATTAATTATCTTGCTGCTTGCATCAACTGGCTAAATGGTGAACTTGGCTGTGGTTTTACATTTATCAACTTTGATTTGCCGTTTTCTTCTTGTGAAACTTCCAATTCTATTATATATTTACACAGTCCTACACCTTGCTGGTAAGTAAACGTTCAGAATGAATCAGACAGGCTAATTCTCAGCTTTTCTCCTTATTTTATTGATCTAATTTAAGTTACTTTGTATTATTTCGCCACCACGGGTTTAGTATAATTTCACAATGATTAATTTTTTTTTTTAAATTTTTCCCGAAAATTAAAAAAAAACTTTTTTCCTCCCTTTTACCAATTTTTCCGGAAATTTTAGAACCCTAGTGGCAAGTTTAGTTTAGTTTATTAATTTGTTTATATGTGAGAAAAATAATTTTTTTGTAATGCCACAAAGTTACCTCCACCTATGGCAAGCTAAATAATTATTGTGTCATTACTGTTATTGTTATTACAAATAGCAAGAGGACAGAGCCAGGAAATGTTAAATAATGAGGTGTTGAAAATGTTAAAAGGTCGCGAGTTAGTAAGGAAGGATGTGAAAGAGAGGCTGCTGGCGCTGAGAGTCAGGTCTAGTGCGCGTAGAAGCATAAATCTGGCCCTGGCTTTATAACTTTAACTAGCAGTAATCATCTTTGAGCTGTATCATGACGACAGGACCGCACACAGCTTTCCGCCATTTAACTGCCGGGCCTGTAGTAAACAGGAAGCAGTAACGTAACCGAGTCGCGAGTGTGCAGAGACTCTGCTTTGATGACGCGGAGTTTGTGGAGCAAGACAGATGAACCCAGCCTGTCGCCAATCCTCTTAGCTAAATGCTCGCAGCTGTACAAACCGACATCTTGGTTTTAGTAAGGTGTATTGTCGGTCATACATTTTGAAACATTTACAACAATAATAATTTGTCATATTTCGGTTACAACGATAAGGATGATAACATAATTATATATTTTTACACTATAATATTTTAGATTTGAACCAAGCAAAGTTTATTGTATTGTCGTAGCTTCGCCAGTTTTAAAGATAGAACGAGAATACTTAATATTTTTTGTGTTATTTCGAGAAATCTTAGATGTTTTCAATGTGTTTACTGTTTATTATTCAAACTGCTGGGATACAATTCCCAAAATAAAGAAATCAATTAATTTTTTGCATCGTCACAAGAGAATATTCTCGATTTTATTATTTTCCAAAACCATAGCAAGTAAAAAAAAGAATTTTGCTGTGACAGGAACATTTGTAGTAGATGCAAGTTATATATGGAGTACCAATAAGAATATTTTTGCATGCCATGTACCTGGAGGTCGGTGGTAGGCAGCTGTTACGTAACACTTTGTGGACTAGCCCCTGACTCACTAGCCGGGTGGCTACGTGATGGTGGAAGTCACGCCGAAACCACCTCATAGATACCTGTCCCAACTGCGCCTTTACCCTACGAGGGCGGCCTACGCGACTCAAATCACGTCCGAAACATGACGAAATGTGTAATTTTAGACCCATGTAATGCGGTAATTCCCCTACCGTTTTGACTAGTATATAACGGCGGAATCTACAAATTCGGGGGGGGGGGGAGTTCGCTATTGGTCGTGCTAGAGGAAGGTGCTATGCTTGGGGAGAGAGACTGGTGTGAAGATATCTTGGTGACGTCAGAGTCTACTGAGAGGCAGCAGGCGGCTACCTTCGGAGCAGTGTTGGGCGAACCAAGAGGACTGCTGCGGCGGGCTGACAAGTGAAGAGGAGGTGCGCGACGGGAGTCGAACCGAAGACCTCAAGAGTGAAGACAGCGGTGCACTCGGGGTGCTGCGCAGCACACGACGATTCATCACTACTGCGGGCTATTAAGGTTGTACACTGTCACTATTTGAGAGACTGTTGATTGGATATATGACTGAATTTCATTGTGATTTGCACTCTTTAATTAATTGATGGTAGACATTTTTTGTACTTTATTTGTCAAAGTTAACTAATGTGTCTGTGACACAGGAGTAATTGTGTGCATAACTAATTCTGTTGTGAGAGTTATAGTTGATTACTGTTTTGTGTATTTCGTAGCTTTGTGAGCTATTAAATCCAGTACTTAATTTAACTCTTTTATTTCTAATTATAAGATCTCTAACCCAAAATAACTCATGGGAATTGCCTACATACGAAGTTTTTGTCTTAAACTTGTAACACTGATATATACAACAATATAAATAACGACCAGAATCTGTTATCAATAAACGAACAGTAATGTGTTTACAGAAAGTGCCAATAAAAGGGGACAGAACAATTTATATATTTTTTTATTTTATTGTAAGTTTTACATGTCTTCAAACTGCTTTACGTTCTTGGTAGAGGTACGTGGGGGAGAAGGATATAGAATCGGCCAGGGTCGGTATTGACGATGGCGAACCATTCCAACATCCGCCTGGAGATTTTCGGAAAGTCATGGAAACCGAAATCAAGATAGTCGCAGCCGGGAATCGAACCAATGACCTCTCGAAACTCGAATCTGTTGTGTTCCGTGGCGCACCTCGCACGGAGCGAACTCTGCGTGAACATGGACTGTAACCGTGTTCATAGTAGTTTTTTTTTTCAATCAAAATGGAAATTTAAGTACAGCGCAAAGTTGGATTGTCGCTGAACATTTTTTTCAGAATTGTTCGCCAACACACTCGAAGATCAAAGCTGTGAGTACTTAGTTCTTCTTTTGTTTTTTAGTATTTTTGTCAGTACAGTTCCTTTTTAACCTCCCTTTACTTTCAGAAAATCGAAGAACAGTTACTTTACTAGGATTCGAAGAATTATAACCTCGAACTGATCATGCAAAATGTTCAATAGTCGACCAGTTCGTCGTTCATTTTAGTCAGGTGAATGTTTTAAATTAAACATCCTGTTTCGACTTTTGTATTTTGCGTTTTGATACGACGAAAATTCGTTGGTAGCACGTATCCCGACGCCATCTTGATGTCCACTGGTTTCTTCCTTGTGGAGCGAGGTTGACGTTAGCGTATGCATTCATCCACAAACAAGTTTCCGTGATCAGTGGACGCGCAGTTTCTCGTAGCTCACTCCCCTATCTGCACATTTGTAACAGGGGAGGACAACCAGATCTTATAGCACGAGGATGTCGCCTTCAACCACGTATGGCTCAGTCTGTGTGGCAGGGCTCACCATACCACTAATTCCAGAGCTTGCCAGGGGCCGCCGTAGCCGAATGGTCAGACCATTCGCCTCCCACTAAGGCGATCCGGATTCGATTCCCGGAGTGGCCGATTCCGTATTTTCCTATGTGGAAATCGTGCCGGACGGCGGGTTTTTCTCGCGGATCTCCCGTTTCTCCCGTCCTTCATTCCCGCGTTGATCCATACGTCACCTCTCACCAGCGCCAAAGACCTCAATGTTGAGCGCTGATAAAAATCTCTCTCACCCAGAGCTTGCATTGCATATAGACAGAAGCAGACAACTGCATCCGACAGGAGGAGATACGCTCCTTATAATCGCGGTGGATTGTAGTACAAACCTTCTCGCCATGCAACAGAAACACGTGAGGTTTGAACCACAGCGGACCACCTTGCTGGGGGTGAGGCCTATGTCTTGGTTGACCAGACTGGCGTTCCTTCGCAGGGACTGTCCATAGTCAGTTCGTACCACACACCCAGGTGAGAACGCTGCCTCAGAACCTCCACCGTCCTCGAGGACTGACGAGGAACTCCACATTAGGTAGACCGGACCATCAGCGTCCAGACACTCTCCAGACATTCTCCCAAGCAGGGGTTCCAACCACCACTTCTCCGAGTCCCAACTCGCATAAGCTTGGGCTTTTCACGCCAATACCCGGAGTACCTGCGTAACACCTCGCATCTCAGTTTATTCCCGATTGATTCGATACTCTAAAACATGGTTATACCCAGTGTGCTTATAAGAGAGTTTTATGCCAATGTGAAGAGTGCGTGGTACTTAATTCAACGCTAAAACCATTTATCCATAAATGTTGGTTTCTTGAAGCCAATTTGCGAAAATTAAACAATAACAATCCTAGACAAAGGTTATAGTCAACGTTTTAAACAAAATTGTTTCCAGTGTTACGAACTTCTGAGACACAATCTTTGACGCCAGAACCTCGTGCATTTAACTGCTGCGCAAGAGATCACGCGTAACGAATTAGTAATTCTGGATAAATATTTACTCATAAAGTTGGCAAATACCATTATCTAGGTAAATATCAAAGATTGTACTAATACGTTAACGTCGCAGGTTACAATAACAGTATTTTTCATTGTTCTAGACAAGCTGGTCTTAAAATACAGACTTTATTGCGAGCTATGTAAATGTAAGTTGTAGCGCATAATCCTATAATCCCTCATTTCTGCTGATTTTACCAGAGTTATTTTTTGAGCCTAAACGAGGGCTGATGTAGTAAAACCGTCTTACAGTTTTGTTGAATATCGTACAAGGATTGCATCCGAGGGCCAAGGCATCGCATCCCGGTTACAGACAAGTGGACGCCCTTAGGCAGCTCCTTGCCTAGGAGGATAACAAGGAATGAGCCCCTACTATGGAGAAGCGTCAGAATGAGAGGGGAGGAGGAAACGGGAGACCCCCGAGGAAACCCGCCGACCAGCGGCATCGTCCGGCACACCCGCTCCGGGAATCGAACTTGGATCGTCTTTGTGGAAGGCGAGTTCGCTAGCCATTGCACCAATTGCGGCACCGCAGTTTTGATGAAAATAATTTTTACTATACAGTACCTAAATTTTTTTGTAGACAAAATATTATATGAATTCGGCTAATTATTAAAAATGTCTTTCCTTTTATAGTTAGTAAAAACCGTTGTGTTTTTAAGCTAAATAGTTTCGCCGTCATTGAGGTCCTTAGAAATGGGATCATTGATACTGATGAAAAGGAAACGTGGAAGGAATCGGCCATGGCCAACAGTTAGAACCATCTCAGCATTCGCCTGGAGTGGTTTCGGAAAACAAAAATCAAAATGACCTGACCGAGAAACAATTCCGACTTCTACGGAACACGAGCCGAGTGGCTTACCAACACACCGCAGCGCACAGTGTTTGCTCTAAAATTATCAGTTTCGGCGATGGAGTTTTAAAACAGACGTTTTCTTAACGTCTGCGTTAAGTTACATAGACCTTGTTTTTAGAATCGTACTTCCCACAAAAATACACGTTTGCGCTGTAGTTAGGCCGCAGTAATTTAATGTGATTTATTAGAGTGGAAAAGTTCATCTGCAAATAGGAGTTTGTGATTATTTGTGAATATCAGTCGGGAAATAAATTGTGTCCACGTGAAGGCAGATTTCCGCAACGTGCTGTGTGATACGCGGACGGCTGATTATTGGCGGGAATATTTCAACGATCCAGCCCGTACCGTGTAATTGGTCGAGTTTAATGCTCGTATTTATCGCACAGGATGTATAAATGCGGCGTAAACTGTTTAGATATGGTGCCTGTTGCAATTAGAAGTGGCGCGCGGTACAGTTTGGTGTGTATCAGTACAGTACCGAGATAAACACGCATCTGATTGCCGTGATGAATCTGGCACGGATGTGTACATTATTTATACATGTAGGGTTAGTCTCGGGGTACATTTCCCTGTCCCACTTTTCACCTCGTTTTTGTTAACTGTCATGGTTTCCCTAAGTCGGTCCAGGCGAATGCAGGGATGGTTACTGCTGTCATTTTGCCAAGTTGCTTGTCATCGTCTATAATGACCTCGCTGTCGACGAGACGTAAAGTGCACTAACCTAACCTTCATTAACCGGCTTTCTCTTCTGTTACGCTGAAAAAAAAGTATGATTGTAGGTACCATACTTGTGTTAAAATAGGGACAACAAAACAGTTTGGTTGTTGAAGGAACTGTCCAGAGTAGTTTCAACAACCAAACTGTTCTGTAGAAGTTACCATCTGGAGTGAAAAGGCAACAAGGCTCTTTGTTTCTTCTACAAAACAGAGTACTTCCAACAACCAAACTGTTTTGTTGTCCCTATTTTAACACTAGTATGATACCTGCAACTATACTTTTTTTTTCAGTGTAGGTACAACATTTGCTTGTTAATAATGCGTGGTGGGAATATTAACAGGTAGAACCGTGCGCATGTTCCCCCTCCACTTTCTCTGCTACATCCCCTCCATTGTGACGTCATGCGAGTTGCAAGGCATATTTACGAAATATTGGCAGATACATCTAGCGTCCAAAAAACGTTCAAACTAAACTCGTCAGCAATAGAAAATCATCCGGTCAAATTACTTCGAAATTTTTGCACCGTATTTGTGAACTGTTGTGCTAATAATGCTATCTGTTAATTTTCGTAATGTAAATTATTTTATTTTTAAAAAATAGTCTAAACAGTGTACTGTACTTTATTGACAGAAAAATGCAGGGCCAAATATAGTAAGCGAGGAACTTTTTAGTTTTTCGAGATAGATAGGTGGTATCAGCGGACGAAAGGAAGAGGAAACTCAAAATGTAATTTTCATGCCCCCTTCGAAAAGTTTGGAGATACGCTATAATTTTGGCGGCAGGTAGAATACAGAACATTTCAGACGCGCGCGTTCGAGATTGACGAACCGACCACAACTTGTCCCTTGATTTACATACACTGCATTTGCTTTGTTAATTTCGATTCTGAATATCATATTCGTTATAAAATAACAAACTTATGGTAATACTTATTATTATACACCAAATTAAATACAATTATTACAAAAATTCAATTTTTAAACTATCATCCTCATTTACATATTTTTTTCTTTAATTCTTAGACCTAAAATAGCAAAGCACAATAGTAGAAAAAAATAGTTAAATGTTGTCACATTTTCTTCTTTACAGTACATAGGAACAGAAATCAATATTCCTCTCATACTTCATAACCAAATATAAACTGGAGGTGATTGTGTTGTTTTCTGCAATGACAATTTTTTTTGCAACTCAGCGGAACAAATGAGTTTTCGCATGCACTCCTGTTTTAGATTTGTGTACTTTTGATAATAAATCAAACTGATAGCTTTTCGTACATTAATATAGCATGTTATCGAAGCTACTTGAATGCAATAAAATATGTTTTCTTCATAGGTTTTCATTAATTATGAGTTTCATTGAATGGCACAAATTAAAGTTGATTTAAAAACATTCTTACGAAATTTTTTTTATTGCAAAACTAAAATATAATTTTGGAAATATGTCGGACTAAATCAGTTTACACAGTAAATATATGCTATGCTATGAAGAATGTTATTATTGAGACCAGAAGAAGCTGTGGATACGATATGATGAAAATGCAGCCATATTGTCAAATTATATATTACATTATATTTGAGGCGGACACGTTTGAACGATTTAATGCTCAGTATGGCTCTGTGGTAGCGGTGCAAGACATGTTACATATCCGCACAGGCGTTAGGTAACGACACTCCACTCCACCCTCCGTTACTTACATCGCTGTTTCTGGGGAAATGGTTGGCCTAAGGGTCTTGGACTAAGGCAACCTTTTTTGTTGTTTTGAACATGTTCTTTCCTAAACAATGGTCAAATTACGATTACACGTTACGGCTACCAAATTTCATGCGATCGAAATTTCAAATATGCCATTTGTCCATGAAGGGGGAGGATTTGTACCATCTTACCATGTTGGGGTCAGACATCTTATTATAGCCCATAACATGTCCACATTGTTGTTGCTACGTCTCCAGCGTTGTTCGATATTTTAATTATAATCGATTTTGAAAACATATTTTCAAGGGCTCCTAACACCCTTCATATGCACTTTCGGGACAGTTGTCAAATTTTAACCCTACCTTATTTTGCGTAAGGAATCACCCCGCCAAGTTTGTCGGTCGATTTCACACTCATCCTGTATATGAACTATTGTGCTGAGTTTTCTCAACGACAGATGCTCTCTACACTACGTACTATTATATAATGCATTCGCCCCACGTTTTTACGTGTTATATAAGTATTTTCGCAGGAAAAATTATTTGATACGCTTTGTTCCGTTTTAAAAATGTGTATGACTAATTTTTGTTTATACAGTTTTTTCCATTCCAAATAACTTTCTGACTTGACTGGAGAGCAAGGAAAAGTGATGTTCCCCGTCTTTTGAGAATGAACGATTGATGTCGCGTGTCGCACTTGTTCTGTTTTACACAAAAAAGGGGCCGATTAAATATCGGTACTTGCTATTTGCACCGACGCAGCGCAAGTGCAGAGCAAGTAAAACGGGTCTTCTGTTGCTGAGTGTGGGTTCCATGCAGCCACTTTGAGGGCTTCTCTGTAATAAAATGTAATAATTAGGACTATATGCTACTGATAGCTTGCGTACAGACTTGGACGGAATTTCGTAGTCAGTCACACAGCTTTACTGCGAGTACGGTGTAGTGATACACCATAGAAGTTTTACGGTCTCTACCCGATTAATCTGCTAAACACGTGGCATGTACTCTGTCTTCATCGTTAGGTTTGCTTGTGTTCATGTGATAGCCGAGACTGCAGCATCTTGCGTATCGCCTGTGTTGAAAAACAAGACGTGCCTTATCTCGTTTGCGACGTCATTCTTTCCTTTGTTCGCGTGGTTCCGAGAACTTTTGTCATTTTCATAACAGTCGTTTCCGTACCAGAGCCTTGCATTTGTTTCGCCAAAACATCTTTACCAACTACTGCATTTTAAAAATTTTAATTTCGGTAAGTAATGGTTAAAATGTTAAGGTGGTCGTATTTTACGCCTCCGAAGCCTAGAAGCCTAGAAGTGCGGAAGTGCTAAGGGCGACCCAGGAACGGGCATCAACGCCTCACCTTAAGGGTGTTCAAGTGCGTAAAGCCATAATTTCATATTTATATGAAATAGTGTTAGTTTTGTTGATGGTACTTGTGAGTGCAGTTTTCTCTTACGAGACAATTTTAGATGGTGTAGTTTTCTCATAATGGTGCGTCAAAGTTTAAATTTGCATGTTCTGCTGCCATGCAAATAGCGAAAACCAATTGACTTACTTACGTGAAATAATTCACAGTGAAATAACATTTTATGGGCTACGTAATAAAACTTCGAACTGTTTTTGTATTTTAAAAAAGTTGCTGAATTTACAGCTTTTTTCTGTTCTTTTGTGATTTTTTTAAATTCAAAATATTGCGTTGTGGTGTTTTTAACTGTTTTATTTAGTAGCTCATGGGATGTAAATTCCCAGTTAATTATTTTGTTTAAGTAGGTCAGCTGATTTTCACGTTTTGCATGGCAGTGTAACAAGCAAATTTTGACTTTGATGACACCCCGTTATGAGAAAACTATGAGAGCTAAAATTGTTTCATAAGAGAAAAATGTACTCACAAGTATCGTCTACAAAACTAACAATGTTTCATAAAAATATATCATTATGAATTTATCGCACTTGAACCTCGAGGTTCAAGTAAAACTGTTTTCCTGTCTTCTCGCTGGTAATATGCAAGAAATATTCCTTATTTTTTGTGTCACGTTATACAAATGTTTATGAACTTCTCTCGCTATAACACTGACTTTTTCAGGCCTTTCCCATTGAGCATTATGGTGATGGACTGCTACCTATCCGTGACGGTTTTCTTTCCCTGAGAAACTGAAGCTACCCCGTTGCTTTCTTCACATGTACACTGTAATGTGCAAATTGCCTTTCACTGTAGGGTAGTGACACTGCACGAAGCACGGACTTTACCCTAAAGAAGGCGGGAAAGTAATTTTTTTAGTCCATTAACGAATGTTTGCATTTTTCAATTTTAAGTTAGCCTGTGAAAAATTGTCTCACATGCATTATTACTGTGTTTATGGCTTAGTATTAGGTGTGATGTACGTGCGTATACGTTTTTAAGACTCTGCACCAAGTTGTGGACACCAATAAAGGCCCGCAAAACTCCCATTCTTCACGGGAAAATAAGCTTTAAAATTAGTGGTGGTTCTAAAAGAGGTATTCTTGCGTTGGGCGTTCTTTAAATTACATATTTAAGCATACGTAACTAACGCACCGTTGAGACATTTTCGAAAGCCGAAGCTCTGCACGCGTCTCGTCAGCCCAAGCAGGCGGCTGGCATGGATGCACGAAATTGTATATTGTTTTATGTGAATCCCAATTGGCTTCTGTGCTCAGCCTCAACATTCCATCTCCTGTAAGTTAGTGACAGGTGTCATTGTTCTTCGACATATGCGACATTTGACATGCCAGACGTAGCCCACGAGTATATTCGGCAGTTTTCTGGACTGACCAGTTGTTTGCGGCTGTTGTGTTTCATCTATTTTGGCTTATAATCTGGCGTGTTTTTTAATCTGTCTTGTTCATGTGTTGTGTTTGATCACGTGTTGTTTCATCGCGTGTTGATTTGTCAGTTGTGTTTCATCACGTTGTTGTGTTTTATAATCCATTTTGTTGCTGTTGATCATATAACGTGGGCACGGTCAATGTACGGATGTTAAGTGCAGACATTTAAAATGTCGGTCTGTTCCTCTCAGGTCATTAAAAGGCTGTAAAGCTGGTGTTCGTCAGCGACAAACCCTCATATAACTACTAATGTATCTATGGAGTTGTTTTTCTTGCGTCTTTCTGTTTTTAGAAACTGTACACAGAGTAGTCGACGAGTTAAACTTATTATGATGACTATTTCATCGTACATGCAGTTTTGGTTTTGTAAGTTGGCGCACTGATCCACAGAAAGCTGGATGACGAGTGGGCAGTCGAGCGGTTGACGAACCAAACAGACTAACAAACTTCACTTGACGCGCAATGACAGCGCACAATCGCCGGAATGAAGTGTTGCCAGCTTGCTGTGCTAGTTTCCCAGACCTTGTTTGGTTGCGATGTATCAGTGTCTACTGTTGCACGGTTAGGCTAATGTGTGTTCGTTCAAGTGCGCTCTCCGCGATTGTTGTAACTTATTTCTTTAAAGAGTACGAATTCGCGTTTTTTCTTACAGTGGTCGGCGTCTGGTGGTGAGATTATGTACTAGTGCAGACGGCATCAACAGCTATCGTTAGTCAGCGGGTTTTTTTTTCTCTGTGGTCTTCGGTTCCTCCGGTCCCTTCGTTCCGGCGCTGCTCCATACTCATTTCATATCGTTCCTCACCAGTGCTGAAAATCTCGTGTTAAGCGCTGATCAAAATATCTTCGTACCAGTTATTCGCTATTAAGGGGGCCGCCTAGGTGGATGTATTTTGCCCGTTCGAGGCTTAGAAGTGTGGAAGCGGTAAGGACGACACAGCACGCGCTTCACTCCTTGCTCTAGACTCTAGGCGCAAGTCACTGAACTGGCGTGTAGTCTTCTCCCAGACATTTATGAGACATTCAGTGGTGACCGTATCAGTTTATGTCGTAATATAAAAGAAAATGCGTATTGTACTCGCCTGTACCTTTTAATAGTTTCTACGCCAAGATTTTCGTACCTAAAAAGGACCGCATAAACACACATACAAAGAGTAGTGGTGAATCTTAAATGGGTATATATACACGTGTGGCGTTCATTGAGCAGGCTTACTATTACTAAGAGTCTACGTCACCTCATTTGTTAAAGCTATCAGTTTTTGTTTAGTTAATTTAGAGTGTGATTAATTACCGGCAATCTCTTTGATAGAAACATCACACTTCACGATTATGTGCGTATTTATGGACTAAATCGGTACTAAGAGTTATTTAACATGGCGAGAGAGAACTTTTGTGGAATTAGGTTAATTATTTCTTAATTAGGCTTTAATATTTCGAATTGTGTCTAATGAAAGTTAAGGTATGCCCATATTGAAATGTTTTCATATAAATGCTGCCAAATTAGGAATCAGGAAGAAATGAAGAAAAACTCGGCATGTTTAATGACGTGTGCTCTTAAGCAGACGTGTGTTGAGTAGTTTTCGAATAACACGACCGAAGTTCTGTACGCCGCTATGCAGTCTGGGCAGGCGGCTACATTAACCGTGGCGGTTGAAGTTCTTATCAAAACAAGGGCAGTTTAGAATTACTTTCTCTCTTCTTCTTTGTTTCTGCAGCTATTCGTCTGCGAATGACTAGTTGTGCTCTACCCGTGGTTTGGTATATTTTATAACTTTATTAACTTGTTTTTTAATCTCTTTTTGTTATAAAGTTACCTTTTGAAAACATTTTACGTGTAAGCCAGTGAGTGGTTGCAATCAGAGGTAAACACTTCGTACTAGTAGTTAAGGGCGCGGTCTACCAGAATTTTCATCACCATATTTTAATTTTTTATTTGTAGGTCTACCAGATATTTTTTATTTTAGACACTGAATGTGACCAAATTTGGCTCTTATGAAATTATTTTATCTCTCATAGTTTTCACGTAATGGCCTGTTAAAAGTCATATTTTGCGTGTTTCCGTTTTAAGGACTACACTAAAACTGATACACCAAACTAAAAAAAAATCACAGTAGATAAAGACATTGCAGGCTACAATATCATGTTCATAAAATAAAGAATAACGATTACTTGTATTAAAACATATATCGAATTTTTTAAATTTTTATTTTCAATTTCAGCATTTTTTTAATACAAATAATTTTATTCTTAATTTTTATGGGCATGGCATTGTAGCCTGCAGTGTCTTTATCCACTGTGATTTTTTTGAGTTTGGTATCTCAGTTAGTTTTAGTGTAGTCCTTGAAACGGAAACATGCAAAATGTGAGCCATCACGTGAAAACTATGAGAGATAAAATAATTTCATAAGAGCCAAATTTAGTCACATTGTGTCTAAAATAAGAATAAAAAATATCTGGTACAAATACAAAATTAAAAAATGGCGATGAAAATTGCGGTAGACCGCGCCCTATGGAGTTGATATTAATATGTAGTGGGGTTCCTGTTTAATAAAAGCTGTTCTTACAATTTATTAGTTTTTACTCTACATGGTTTAACGTTACAGGACACAAACAAGGTTTACACTACATTGGTTAGGTTATAAAGGATCGACTGATTACGTTTTGATTAACATTTTATATTAATATTTGGACGTTGGGTGACCTGGAACGCTTTAGACCTCACTGTTAACATGATCACGGAGACTGATGACGTATGTATCAGTTAACGACGGATGTCACGTCGCGGGTCTTGACCCAGGACCATCCTGGCGAGATGGTGACGGCTGTGTGAGGATTGAAGACAGTATGTTTCCCTCGATACACTGCTCTATATTCCCGCACTTCTGTGCATGCGAGGAGAATTGCTGAGGTTCTTGTCTTGTGCAGCTACTGACCTAACTGCACTCTCTTCGTCGCTAGTTAAGACGAAGCTCTTGGTATTCATAACAGTCTTTTCATTGCGAAGTTATAATTAATTATCTTATAATTAACCACGTCTATACACTTAAGGCTATGCTCTCTAGTTTCTGCTTTTTAACGAGAGCAGATATCAAAAAATTGTCGTGCAGTTTTTTTTTAAATCGTCTTCCCCATGTCGGCTGATGTTTTCAAGGTAGTAAATACTATACTTTTAGCTAATCGTGTAACTAACGAAATTCTAGTTAATTGACTTTTTAATCGACGCCGTTTAATGTCTCGCATTGAAAAAATTACCTATCACGGAAAAAACATTTTTTAACAAAACTGCCAGACAGATTTTTGATATATGCTCTTGTTTGAACTAAAAAATAATTATCGCAAAACTAGTACATGTATGACTAACGTAAGTAAAACTATGACTACAATAAACAATAAAATACATCATTAATCCAAGAAAAATTATTCTATAATTTAACTAGACGAACTAAAAATTTTTAATCGCTATAATGAATAGGTAAGGCACGCAACTTAAATATTACCGTAAGTAAAAAACGTAACGATGCCTATTTGTGCTGTGAAAGTAGAAAATGCCCAATTAGTTTTAAAAAATTCAAATAATGAGTGTGGTGTAAAAATCATTGTATACCAACATAGCGATACGATTACATTTGCGGGTCCGAATTACAGCATTATAAAATAGCCTACAATTAACATATTATTCATCAGAAAAAAAGTGTTTAACTGGATACAGTTTTTTGGTTATGCCTCATTGCGAAGCAGATGTCTTAGGAAACCATAGAAAATAGGCTAACATAAAAACAGAGTACTCTTTATTAGTCAACAGGATACGTACAAAACATAAAATTCCATAAATGTTGTGTATGTATCCTGTTGACTTAAGATCGGTTTTACGGTTTTTCTTATAAATATGGGAATAGACACATTGTTTAACTTTTTTCACACTGACAAGGCATAGTTTATTGTTTCATACACTTTTTGGAATACATATGGCATTGTTTCTGTTAATGTTGCGGTCTCTGTAGTCGCTCCGTTAGATAAAGCAATTTTTCCTTTTCAGCTGTTTACCGTTGCAAAGTAATGATTATATTAATGGTTACAGCAATTGCAGATAAATCCAAGGTGGTAGGAATCAATACCCCTTAAGCGTAATCTGCTTGTATGTTTTTCTGTTCTCTTTTATTTTCTTAATCATTTGCATAGTATAATGGAGTATGTTCAAAAACACTATATCCAGTCATGCATTCTCATTCCATAACTTTTTTAAAGATCGTTTTGAAGAGTATGGTAATGCAAAGTGATGGTGTTGTAATAGAACTCTGAAGCTCAGTGTTTGAGGCCACAGCGGTCGCAAAAACCATCCGTCACTTCTGCCGGGTCAAGCGACTTCTTGAGCGGCGTACAACAAACAGCCACAGATCTTCCATTCATCGGACATACAGGATGTGTAGTTCGCATTGACCACGGACACGCGACTCAACACAGTGCACATGTTTTAAGAACCTTCGAGTTAACCACTGCGCTATTTTTAAGTACAATAATTTCTTTTGCTGTACTGTTACGTGACTCGGTTATTCGCAGCTGTCCTTAGAGTGCGGAAACAGAAACAAGCGCTACTCGGGTATATATATTTTGGCTCGTGATAAGGATTCCCACCTGTATCGAGTCACCAACGTACGCAAAAAGTGGGATCATGACGAAACACATTCGTTGAAGGTTAATATCGCAAGTTTTCCGTATATTTCTTGATGTACTTTATACATACGAGCTTGCCTTTGTGCTTGCTTCGGTTGCCACTGAATTCTTATTCGCCGTAGCTTAAAACTTCGTACATGCCCGATAATTGTTTTAAATGTATATTTAATATATTGGCTATAATGCTTGCATGTGTGTTATGTTAAAATGTAACGAAAGTACGTAATATGGGTTTAACTACGCAGCAAAATTATTTTTCAGGCCAGATTATAAAATAGAAATTTCTTAATTTCATTTGTCTTTAATTAAATTCCAAATCTACTGTAAAATTTTTAATATTGAACATAATCTCACATATTACCAGCGGGCGAGGCAAGAATAGTTTTGAAAGAAAATGCTTTATGTAATTATTTGAAATTTAACTAATCACTTAAACTGGTTTCAAACGTTAGGTTTTAATATTTTTTAAAAAATAATTCCAGCTCAGTATTCTAAGATAAACCTGTAAAAATAACTCCTAAAATTAGTTAAAATTAAATTATTTTTCATTATAATATGCGTCTCTGGATTAATAAAGTTTTATTTTCGGCGAACGTGGAAATTATAGAAATACAAACTCATTAATCTTACTTAGACATTTTGTAAATCCATTTCAATTTGGCGACCGAGATGCAATCTTCAGGTACCGAACTACAAATTACGAAATTATCAGCAAATGTATCATGCGTGTCATATCAGAGGAATCTTCGATTTCACAATTGCTATCGTTTATTTTCCGTAACATATTCGCAAAACAAACTGCTTGTTAGTTACTCCATTAGTTTAATTTATTCTTCTAACATATAATGAGGGCTAGAGGTAACTTGAAATTAAAGAATTAATTTCGGTGAGAGTAAATTGGGGAGGAAATTCAAATAGTTAATTTAATTACACTATGTTACAGACTTAGGATGGCTAAAATTGATCCTCATGGCGGCAGAAATATTTTCGTGTTGGTACAAGACAGAAGTTTGGAGAGGAATATACCTTGGCCTTTGTTAGGTAACCATCCCAGCATTCACCTGGAGCGATTTCAGGAAACCATATAATTTACTGGAATGCAAGATGATAGCTGAGTGGACTGAACAAACGCAAAGAAAATCACTGTAATCGAGATGTTTTTTAAGTTAACATACTGTCGACATAACAGGATTTAGTGTAATTAGTTTGTAAAAAGTTTTGTTGTTGGAGTGAATTATTTTGTGTTAAATCGGGAACATAAACCATTGGTATGTGGTATTGTAACGCATACGGTAGTTAAGTCTGTGTGTAACTATGCTTCCTAAATACAAAATATCGACAGTGTGTTATTTGAACCGAACTAAACTGCTAATTACTAAATTACCAACTTGAGCACGGCCTTGGTTACCATCTTGCCACGTCTGTGCTTGAGTAAATTTGGTCGTGAATGAGGTTCTTTGTTTGGTGTTTCTCGCGTGTTCCAAGAAGCCACTTAGAGCGAAGCTTGACGCACGAGAAAAGGCGAGTGTTTCTGGTAAACGTGTGCGTGTTCGCAAAGAAACAGCTGATATAAGTGCGTGGGAAACATGACGCCGCCAGATAACAATCTAGGTAAAGTGGTTTAAGTTGCAATGCCGTACACACTCACTATCGTATGCGCTCTCCTTATAAATTAAACATTGTAGGTCCACAGGTCCGACTTCGAAAATTGTCCAGGGTATGTTTGAATTGAATTGTACGTTTAATCTCACACACTGATGTTTTTTTTTTTCAACCAGTTGCCAGCAATAAGCTACTGTTTACTCAGGGCAGTCACATAAGTGTTGTCCAAACTTGCCAGCACATTATCCAAGTACAGCAACACTTAAGGGGTATTGATCCCTACCACCTTGGATTTATCTGTTTCTTCTCGATAACTTCTGTTTCAGTCGATATATCAACATTTTCGTCACGACAAGTCATAGATACAAACTTAATCGATTTTCTGTAATTGCTGGAACCATAATATATTCATTACTTTGCAATGGGAAGCCGCTGAAAGGAAAAATTGCTTTATTTACGGGAGCGACTACAGAGGCCGCAATATTAACAGAAACAATGCCATATGGATTCCAAAAGGTGAATGAAACAATAAACTATGCCGTGTCAGCGCGAAAAAAGTAAAACAATGTGTCTATTCCCTGATTGATAAGAAAACCCGTAAAACCAATATGACAGGGATCAATCCCCCTTAACTATAGTTGTCTTGCTGCTCGTATTGTTGGCAGCAAAACTACGCAATATAGTTCAGTGTATATTTTCATATTTAAATAAACAATACTGTAACAAAATCAACCGAAATCCACATTGTATTTTATATAGTTAATTAACTTTTTTTATTTAACTGTTATTTGCAGGCCTACTGAGTACACATTTTATCTTACACGCGCAATACTTAAGTGAAATGTCCAGAGAGGTTAGACATTTCCCGTCGCTGGCATGGTGGTTAGCCGTTATTTGCGGAAAGATACAAATTGACTGACAATAGAACTTTAGGAGGCCTTTTATGAGTGCTCACTTCATCCCGAACCGCCTATAATGGTGTTTGCCAACTTTATGAGTAAATATTTATCCAGAATTACTAAATCGTTACGGGTGGTCTCTTGCGCCGCAGTTCAGTGCACGAGGTTCCGGCGTCAGAGATTGTGCCTCTGAAGTTCGTAACACTGGAAACAATTTTGTTTAAAACTTTGGCTAAAACTATTGTATAGGATTGCTATTGTTTTATTTTCGCAAATTGGCTTCAAAAACCTACTGTTATAGATTAATGCTTTTAGTGTTGAATTATATTCCACGCCCTCTTAAGCTGTTTTCCCATTCCTGGACGTAACATTCCTGAGAGGGTCCTTTATATACATAACTTTTCTTCCTGAATTACCAGAATTTTTCATTGGATGTATGGGAAATACTGGGTCGTTCACTAGGTTAGGTTTACATTTGTGGGGTTAAATAACGAAGGAAAATAATTACAGCGATGAGAAAAAAAATATTTGGAGTAGATTCTTATCAATGTACAACCATGATCATGATGCCTGATATTGGCGCTCAAGGCGTCGTCGGCGCTGTTGATTCGAGAATTGATACATGGAAAACAGAAAAATAGTTAAACTGCACTTGACGCCCGGTAGAGTGACTGCTGCAATTTATCTGCTTGAAGTGAATTGAGAATTTGGTCAGCGCTTAACATCGAGGTCTTTAGCGCTGGTGAAATGTAAGGAGCAGCGCCGAAATGAAGGGGTGGGGGAAACTGGAGATTCCCGAGAAAACCCGCCGACCAGCGGCATCGTCCGGCACGATTCCCACGTTCAAAAGTCCGGGGTCCAAACCCGGATCGCCCTGGTGGGAGGCGAGAAGTCTGACCCCTCGGCCACCGCGGCCCCATCTGCTTGAAGTTACGTGTCCTGAAAACATAAAGTTGGTAGCTATGACTGCCTTCATGCGGCATTTGTCAGTAGTTTAGAAGTCCACGGAGTGCCTGCTACAGAAAACGGGTTATATGTCACTCAAAATGAAGGAGATTTTGAAAATAAAAGCTATATTTAAGAGTTCTATACAGCAGGCTCTAAATGCCGTGGTCGAGGTACGGAAACAGTGGAGCGATAACAGTCCGTGCGTTATCAACCACATCGCTTGTACGCGCGGGGCGCGAAAACGGCGTGTAGTGTTCTGCTCGCTGGCTTTTTACTACGCGATTTAAGCGGTGACACTGCTTTTTTATTTACGGAAAGTGCGTAGTGAAATCCAGTGCGTGCTTCTCTGATTTTGTTTCACGATTCCTGTTAGCATTTTTTTTTTATTTGGCAGCAGTCTGAAACAGCCGTTTTAAGTCATTTTATGTTGTCCCGAAACAATGTTTCTAAGCATGATACCTAGAAAACAAAAATAGAGAAAGTTTTAAATGTGTTTATTTTCGTAGACAAAGATATCGAACACACGTTTAGTAGTGTTTCTAAAAAAACCGTTTTAACATAGTGCAACAATGTTCATGCGATAGCTGTATAGGGTTCTTCTACTTATATTTTTGATTATTCTTATCGGTAGCTACCTACAATGATACAATTTTTTGTAACGAAATGTTTTACTTTTGTGTCAAAATTATTTTATTATTTCAAATTTAACTTTTTATACCTCAGTTCCGTAATACTACAAGGAAAAAAAAGGAAATTAGTACTTTCCTGTTTGTAATTGGCGTAAAAAATATGATCTAGGAAGCTTCATTCCAACAAATTAATTTCTAGAAATTTAAAATAAAATACTTGCTACTTAAAATGGGTTAGCAAATTATGTGCACTGTATCACAACTTCAAAATTAAATACATAGCATGCACCAGTTCACTTGAATGAATCGTAGAGATTTTGGTCAGCACTTAACATCAAGGTCTTTAGCACGGGTGATGGGGGACAAGATGTGAATAAGGAGCAGCGTCGGAATAAATGGGCGGCATCGCCCGACACGATTTTCACGTACGAATATTCCGAGACCAATCCCGCCGGGAATCGAACCCGGGTCGCCTAGGTGGGAGGCGAGAGGTGTGACCCCTCGACTATCGCGGCCCCTAGTTCACTTAAGGGACCTGCCTATCTATGTGACTGTCGTATAAAAAAAAAATACTAATTGTATCTGTAAACCACATTGCCTGAAATATGCTTGGAACTTTAAACCATTTTTCCCATGAATTAAATATGGTCATCTCTTACTAGGTTACAGTAGGCTACGTATATCAACTCTAAATGTATTAATTTATAATTTCATGTTTCTCGAAGCCAATCAGCTAAAATCAAAATGCAGCATTTCTAGGCAATCGTTTTATCCAACATTATGAGACAATTTTTCCCTCGAGTGACGTATTTTCAGTTCACCGAAATATCGTCTACTTAATTGCAGCGCAAAAGATGACGTTTAACGAATGCGCCACTCTGAGGAAATGTTTGCTCTTAAAGTTGCCAAATTCCTTTATCTAAGAGTTGTTTATATTTTTTATATTGGTTTCCAAACACATGTAAATTTCGATTGAGTTTGTAATATTTATTTATATACCATGCACTGTTATAGAAAAAAGAATGAACAGTAAAACACTGCATGTCAGTTGAGTGGCTTCAGCGTAGCGCGTATAGGCGATGATAGTGTATTTACATATGTTAGTAAGCGGCACTAAGCGCTCCATCGATGTTCTATTTACATAAAAACATTTATGGTGCCACCTTAGCAAGGCGTGGTACATAAATTAACTCTAAAAACTTTTGTATTGAAATTTGCGTGACTGTGAGAGTCAGTATCGAAAAAACCTAAATAAATGCGCTGTCCTATAAAACAGTTTTCGCCAATTTCGTGAGTAAATGTGCGTTCCTTGTGAACTGTTTATGACGTGATTTTGTAACTTTGATTCCGGTGCAAAATATTACGCTATAGGAATGTGTTACACTGGCAAAATATTTGCTCAAAATATAGCAAAATCTGTTTAATAGAATTGCTCTTTGATTATTCAATATTGACTTTAAAATTTCTGCGAATTCTGATTAACATTTTCAGCAATTATTTGTGTACCGTGCACTCAATTTCCGTCTACAAAACGTTCATTACTTTATATTTGTACCGAATACTGTTCAACTGGTAAGTTTTTCCGCAGAAGATTTCGTCCAATAACAATTCTTCATGTCCTATATTTTATGCATAGTATAATGACGCGTCAAAGTTGAAATTTTATTGTTTTTGGAAGTTCAGCAAAGTTAAAATTAAGTGATAACATTGTTATTATATTGTTAAATTTTTAGATAAATGCTTACAATGATTACCGAAATATGCTTCAATAAATAAAGTCTTCACACCTCAACATATTTAATTTAAAATTATTAATATTCCTACCAGTGGCATATTCAAAGTCAGGTTAAGGAAACTGCTTAAAGGCACTATTTTGTATCTTAAAATTTAATTTTTCCCGGGGGAGGACCGCTGGGATCTCCCGATTGAAACACGGATCTGTTCCCTTATCAAATGTCCATGCTGGAACCCCTCTTATACAAATCTTAGTTACGCCACGGCTTGACGATGTTTTTGCAGGCCTACATAGCTATCAACACAGCTTCTGTTACAGCACGCAAAATATTGAGTCTTTTCTCTTTGACGTTATCTGCGTTTGCTCTTTTTTCATTGTTTTCATATTGTTTTAGAGAAATCTGCAGTTTCATATAGTTAATTTGGCACCGTTGTATATATTAAACCCTTTTAATTATCGTTGTAAGCATTGGTGTACCGAACATCAAGTAGTAGGGAAGGCTAAATAAAAGCCCTCTTCTCATTGCGAGATACGTTTTCCCGAAATCATCCAGGCTAATACTAGGATGGTTACTTAGCAAAGGCCAACGCCGAGTTCTCTCCCAGCTCCTGTCATTGTACCAAGTTGTGTGTAACCGTGTGTAATGACCTCACTGTCAACGAGACGCAAAGCCCACATACCTACCTTACCTTACCTACCCTACCTACCCTCCCTACCTTACCTTACCTACCCTACCTACCTTACCTCACCTCAGAAATTTCCTGAGTCTTGGTAGTAACCCGGTCGTGAAATAATCCTTTGTAGAACTATCGAGGTTATTGTTTTAAAATGTGCACTTTCATAAGAAAGACCTTTGTAGTTGCACAAAGGTTTCTTTAGGCAACTGGGTTTATAAGGATTTTCGTAAAACGTATAAAAACAATCCTATTCTGTTTCTAATGCATTTTACACAGTGGTGAGATATATTATGTACAGTGCAACGTCGGTTATAAAATTTTAATACATAATTCATTATCTTTGAAACCCCAGGAAATCTATTACATATTGGATTTTCTTCTCGTGAAGTAATCACTGTACTTCACAATGATGTTTGCAGGGAATAAAGAAGTTAAACGCCAGGTGTTGTATCGGCGTCTGCAGTTATCCATGGGAGGAGGGCAAAGTAAATTCACTTTTAGCTATAAATGTTTAGGTTGTGAAAATATCGTTTCACAAAATAAGTCAACACTGTCTCTAACTGTAACTGATTATGATTGACGAGTTACTGTGAAATCCGACACGATTTAAAAAAATTTATTGAGGGAAGGAAACAAAAAATGAACTGTCCAGTATGGTGTTTAAATGTTTTTGAAACGTAGAGAATTGATCGGAGCCTCCGACAGGCAGGGAGGAACGTACTGCGTGTGAAACGTGGTCACTCGACGAGCAGTTAGTTACAGAAATAATTCTGTGGCGTAGGTCGGCGAGGGTGCTGAGAAGGGGAGGCGGCAACGTATATCCGATTATGGGCGTGTTATTGATTGAATGTTGCGTGTATGTAGGTGTGCAGCATTGCGTGTATGTAGGTGTGCAGCATATACGTTGTCGACGCTCGTCTGCCTCTCTGAGGCGAGGCCAGCTCTGCAACATGCCACCGGCTATTTGTTCTGATTCTGCTAAAAAAAATTGTTTTGTATTTATTTGCAGCTGCTGTGTATTGGGCTAGCGGGTTGCGTTGCAGCGTGTTTGAAGTATACGGTTCAAAAGAAATTGACTGCACGCAGTAGTCTTGTTTTCCTTCTGAAATAAAACCCATAAATCTGGCTAGTCCGAGATGAAACTTTTAACTTATGTTTTAAGTGTTTTGGTAGTGGTGGTATTAAATTAATGGATTACGAAAACGAATCCGACTAAAAACAGTAGTTTTAACTCGGGCAAAGAAAAAAATAACAGTTCGGCTTTAAAAAATCAGCAATCCATATGCTGAAATTGCTCTTTTAATTTGTGTTCATCATTGTCAATAATAAAAGTTCATAACTTTTATTTCAGCTTCGTATAACACTGTAAAATTATTTAGTACTTTTACATAAAATAACCTCGGTAACCCAGTTGTCTTAGTAAAACTACTGAGGTTATTGTTGTAGAATGTGCACTTTCATAAAATTGACCTATGTAGTTACACGAAGGTTTCTTTAGGCAATTGGATTTTTAAGGATTTTCTGTGTAAAACTTATAAAAACTATTCTAAACTGTTATTAATTTCTTGTGCCACATGTTTAGCTATACTGTCTGAAAAGGGAATTCGTGACGTAATGAAATGTCAAATCTAAATTATTAATACATCATACACTATTATTTAGTCTTTCATGCTCCAGGAAATCATTAAATACATATTCTCGTGTGTTTATTTTCTCGGGAGACTAATCACTATACTTCGCAATTGTTTTAGCAGGGAATGTAAAACGTGTACATACATGTTTGTATGTTTTTGACGTTTCTGTTATAGGTCAGTGAATACTTAATATGAAAGGACTTCAGCAAACAATCTACGAATTCGTATCAAATTTGTTGATAGTGATTGAGATATAATAATCAGGGAAATGTTAGGTTACGTCTATACTAGACACGTTTGCTAAAATTTTCTGTAGCAATATTGTTATTTTTTAATGAAGACTGCAAGTTTTTTTATATTAAATTATTCACGATAAAATTCAACAACAATTTCCACGTGCTTATTTGAAATATTTTATTCAAGTTTACAGTTTACAATTTCGTGAAAATACATAAATTGCATTAATGATTTGAATTTTGTATAATCGGTAAAACAAGAGCGGTTCGTGAGCTCGCGGGCAAGACCGACTCTTGCTCGCTTATCATGTGTCATTGCCTCTATGTGCGATAAGGGTCTGGGATCTCGTGGCCAAAGCCAACTCTTGCTCGCTCATCAAATGTGTCATTGCCTCTATGTGCGACAAAGGTCTGGTATCTCGTGGGCAAGGCAAACTCTTGCTCGCTCGTCATGTGTCATTTCCTCTATCTGCGACAAAGGTCTGGGATCTCGTGGCCAAGGCCAACTCTTGCTCGCTCATCATGTGTCATTGCCTCTATGTGCGACAATGGTCTGGGAGGTCGTGGCCAAGGCCAACTCTTGCTCGCTCATCATGTGTCATTTCCTCTGTTCGACAAGTGTCTGGGAGGTCGTGGCCAAGGCCAACTCTTGCTCGCTCATCATGTGTCATTGCCTCTATGTGCGACAGGGGTCTGGGATCTTGTAGGAAACGCCATCCCTTTGCCAAAGCAGTCCTGAAACCTGGGTTGCCTGCCTTGGTTTTTCTTTGTCTCCTTTTTTTGTATTATTTTTTGTTACCTGTTTGTCCTTAGTTTATTTGACCCGATTTCATTTGTGGAATTTTATGTCGTGTATGTATTCTTTTGACTGCATACTCTTCTTGTTTTTGTTTTTTTATACCTTGTAGTTTTCTTTGACAGACATCTACATTGCAGTGGAGTATGTCCAAAAATCTAAATATTCGTGCTCAAAAATTAAATGGTGCTAACAGTATTGTAGATGGTTTCAAGTCTTGAAATAGTTTATTTCAGCACGTTTAATTTGTATAGTAATTTCGTGTATTTTGTTATTGAATCGAATTTTGAACCAAAGGAACATGGTCTTCCTATGATATTACGTAAGTCTTCCTTTGAAATTGCTTAACATTCCAGGAAATACTACTTTGTGTAAAATAACTTTGTAGAAGTCTAATTTTCTCATAAGGTTCATGAAAAATGTAGGAGTTGTGTTCTGAGCTACCCCATAAATACCCGAAATTTAACACGAACTTATGTTGCAGGTGGTGATGTTTTGTTTTTAAAATAAAAAATACAAGTACACAATCGATTTTTAAATTATATCACCAATAATGGGATTTCTAGAAAAGAGCTACTCCGAAGAATATTTTACAATTCGTAATTCGCGTCCTTGTTATCAAATTGGTGGAAATACAGGATGAAAAAAAAAAGATTGTCCCAACTTTGAAGGTCTGTATAGTCACAACCAAACAACTTACAATGTTGTGTGACCACTCAAAAGAACCGCGGGACAATGACGTTTTTTTACCATACCTTTATAAATATTCAATTTGACCGCCACGAACAGCATGACCACATCGACTCATCACTATAACTCGTTCCACACTCGTGCCAGTATGTCCGGTGTAATGGTGTGAATGTCGTCCAGAAGCCTCAGTGTGAGGGTGTAAAGGGGGAGGGTTTGGCCTAAGGTTTAATTTGTTCGCCATTAGAGGGCAAGGAGAGCCACCTTCGTTGCACTACGAGCGTGTGTGAAGTGTTAAGCCCTATACACAATTGAAAACTTTAGCATTTGACTTTACGATAGCTTTCAATACATGACTTCTTATGCCGTCGCCAAAGCTCAAGTCAAACAGCCTTGACTTTACTTTTCCGATAAACTGAAACCTAAGTCAATGTCAAGATAGCCGTTCGCAAAGAACCAGCAGATTATGTATGCTGGAACGAAAAATGTTTATTTCTGAGTACTGTTTGATTCTCCAGTATTGGGATTTCGTGAAAAAGTAACAGGTTTTTCTTAAATGTACTCGAAAACTCTCATTGGAGAAATATTCGTAAATGAACGTAATGTTGCGTCAATAGATGGTGTTGCTTTTGTTCTGAAAAATATTATAATAAATGAAAAATAGAGTTTATTTTTTAAATATCTACGTGATGTGCATTTACGGTAAATATACAATGATTTATATCACAATTCTTCCGTTAAAAAAAAAAAAAAAAAACAGATTTCCAGTCTTTTTCAACTGTCGTTTCTTTAACTCTAATTTGTATTGTGTATTGACAAAATACATAAAGTTATGGAAACGTAAAGTCAAATGCTAAAGTATTCAATTGTGTGTAGGGCTTTAGTCCGCAACACAATGATGACGGAACAATAAAACGCGTTCTGTGTCATTAGCTTTGCGAAATGTGAATCGTTGACGACTGTTCAACGCGAATTCCGTCGCAAATGCGGACGTCGTCCACCTGATAGGTAGAGTATCCTACGGTGGTTTCGTCAATTTCGTGACAAAGTTCGCCTGTGCAAAGGCAAAAGTTCCGGGCGGCCGCGTGCCTGACGACATTATGCAACGGATTCAGCAAGCGTTAGTGCGCAGTCCGCGCAAATCAACTCGACGAGCTAGCTGGGAAATGAGACCCCCTCAGTCGACTGTGCTGAGTGTGTTGCGGAAGCGATTGCTGTTCAAGCCATACAGGTTACAGCTTGTGCAGCCTCTTATTTGAAATGGACTATGAACTGAGACGTGATTTCTGCGCATACATTCTTGTCCGGAATGAGGTTGACGCTGTTTTGTGATGAACCGACGTTCCACGTCAACGGTAAGGTCAACCGGCATACCGTGAGAATACGGGACCAGGAGAATCCTCATGAAACCACCGAACACGAGCGCGCGTCACCAAAAGTGAACGTGTTTTGCGCTGTTTCGCGAGGCACCGTTTTCGGCCCCCACTTTTTTTTTTTCAAGAGTCCATTGTTACTGGGATTTCTTACGTGGACATACTTATCGAATGTTTATTTCCTATGTTAGAAGAGGCGGCAGAGGACTTAATTTTCCAGCAGGATGGTGCAACTCCCCATTGGCACCTAGCGGTTCGCGACTACCTGAACGAGACGTCGCCACAACGCTGGATTGGTCGCGGAGCAGATGGTGACCGGCCACTTCTTCACTGGCCCCAAGGAGTCCAAATCTCACCCCGTGTGATTTTTTCGTGTGGTGGTACATAAAGAATCTCGTGTTTGTTCCAACGTTGCCGGCTAACATTGCTGGACTCAAAATAAGAATTACGGATGCCATACACATCATTACACCGGACATGCTGGCACGAGTGTGGAACGAGTTAAGAGTATCACATCGATGTGATTCGTGCTGCTCAATCAAGACTGTCACATTGAACATTTATAAATTTATTGTACAGAAACTTCATTGTTCCACGGTTCTTTTCAGTGATTACAGAACATTGCAAGTTTTTTGGTTGTGCTTAAGACCTTCAACGTTAAGGTTTTTTTTACTCATCCTTTGCATTATCTCGGTAGCACAAATTGCTGATAACTGTGTAGTGAAACGTTATGCAGGGCAACATCATAACAGGACTTATTTAAATGTCTTTGACGCCTTAGTCCTGGAAGTGACCTCGGGGGAGATTGTAGGTCGTTGGATGATTGCGCAATTGTCGACGTCTAAAGTGTTTGGTTTAGTTGGCAAGAATGTCGCTTCTCTGATTGAACGAGGAGCTAACAGGAGATGAGCAGTAATAGTGCGTGATTTGCGCAACAACACATCTAGCTAAGTAACCCACGCACTGCTGTGCTGTTTTCCCCATTGTTGCGCCGAACTGTTAAGTGAAAGTGAAACAATAACCAAAGCTTAAGAGGGAGAGATCGTCAAGTGAAAGTGAAACAATAACCAAAGCTTAAGAGGGAGAGATCGTCGCCATCTTGAATTTTTGTATTTTGTGTCATAATTTTCTGTTGGGAAAATTAATGAAACTTTAACCTAACTGCAGCATAGAATAGATATTGATAGAATCTTAGACGTCATAAATCTTTGTTTGCCTTTAATGTTGTTACAGATCTAACTGTCGTTAGAAAATTCTTATTACTTTCTTAACTGCAATTAGATCTGTAACAACATTAACAGTGACAGATTAATGACGTGTATAATTTTACCAGTGTGTATTCTATTCGGCGGTTAACATTTCATTAATGTACAAAAAAAAGTTATTGTAAAATTCAAGATGGCGACGATCTCTCCCTCTTAAGGGTGTTCAAGTGCGAACAAATCATAATTTTATATTTTTATGAAATTTTGTTAGTTTTGTAGACGATAGTTGTGAGTACATTGTACTCTTACGAAAAAATTTTAGCTCTCATAGTTTTCTCATAACGGAGTGTCAAAGTCAAAATTTGCTTGTTACGCTGTTATGCAAATAGTGAAAACTAACTGACTTACATAAACCAGATAATTCACTGTGAACTTATATCCCATGAGCTATGCAATGAAACGTTAACAAAACCCACAACGTAATATTTTGAATTTAAAAAAAATTCCCAAAAATACAGAAAAAAATTGCATATTCGGCAATTTTTTTATAACTACAAAAACAGTTCGCGGGATATTTTTTAATGTGTTATTACGTTGCCCACAGCATGTTATTTCATTGTGAATTGTTTCACGAACGTGAGTCGACTGGTTTTCATTATTTGCATGGCAGCAGAACATGCAAATTTTGACTTTAACGCACCGTTATGAGATAACTACGCCAGCTAAAATTGTTTCGTAAGAGGACACTGCACTCACAAGTATCGTCTACAAAACTAACACGATTTCATACAAATATAAAATTATTACTTTATTGCACTTGAACAACCTTAAGGATCTTATCTATGGAGGCTGCGTTAGTGTGTGTGAGGCATAAAATCGATAACGCACTAAGGGCGTCGTCAGCCGGCGTATGTAACGCAGTATCGTCTCAATGCGCCTGCCACGCAACTGGCGTGCGGACCTTCACTATTAATCATTTTCCTATGGGACTATAAGCGGTGACCATGTCATTTTATTTGTGGAATCTATCGTTTAAAGTCTAACGCATGTTTCTATCATGGCGTTTTTATAATCCGGCTTATATATTTCGAGAAACGATAGTCTGAAATTGCAGTTTTTAGCAATTTTGAGATGCCTAAAAATCATATTTTTAATATGCTATACTAATTTTTAAACTTATGGACGCGTTTTTGAAGTGTGTGTTCTTTTCTTAGATATACACGTGTAATGCGCGTTGAGTAGTTTCCTCAAAAAAAATTATTAATCGCAACACGCATAGCGTTTTCAGCGCAGGTAGATAAGAACCTTACGGGCGCGGTTCACTTTAGTTTTCAACGTCTTTATTTATTTTTATATTTGTACGAGATATTTTAAACTTATTTTAGACAACAATTGTGATTAAATCTTCCTCTTAAGAAATTTGTTTATCTCTCATAGTTTTTCCATAATGAGTCGTAAATGTCAAAATTTGCACTTTACGATTTTATGTACGCCACTAAAACTAAGTGACATATCAAACCGAAAAAATTCACAGTGTACAACAATGTTGTGGGCTATGATTTGACATATATAAAAACAAAAAACAATACTTTTATATTGAATAAAAATGCTGAATTTTGAAATGAAAATTAAAACATTTCAACAATATTTAAAAATGATAAAAAATATATAGTTTTTGTTTTTATATGTGTCAAATCACAGCCTACAACATTGTTATACACTGTGAATTTTTTCGGTTTAGTATGTCAGTTGGTTTTAGTGGCTTACATAAAACCGTAGTGCAAATTTTGACGTTTACGACTCATTGTGCAAGAACTATGAGAGATACAAAAATTCCCTGAGAGGAAGATTTAATCACAATGTATGTCTAAAGTAAGAAAAGAAATATCTGGTACAAATGTAAAAATAAATAAAGACGTCGAAAACTGAGGTGAACCGTGCCTTTAAGAGGACGTCTCAAAAGGAAGACAGATGCCGCTAGAGCGCCTCGTACTTAGACGCGATGATGCGCATGACGAGTGAGCTAGAGACAACCTCACGTCCCGCGCGCTTCCAGGCTCGTTTGGCCGAGGGGCCAGACCTCTCGCCTTCCACCAAGGCGATGCGGGTTCGATTCCCGGCGGGGTCGGTCCCCTGGATTTTCGCACGTGGGAATCGTGCCGGGCGATGCCGCTGGTCGGCGGGGTTTCTTGGGGATCTCCCGTTTCCCGCCTATTCATTCCGGCGCTGCTCCATGCTCACATCATATTACCCTTCACCAGCACTAAATACCTCGATGTTAATCGCTGACCAAAATCTCTCACTCACACCAGGCTCGTTGTAGTCAAATAGCACGAAAATTAGATCTGCTACTATATGATATTATTGCACATGGCGAAAGCAACATGATTGAACTACAGAGTCCATTATGTAGGGAAGAGTTGGTCAAAACGAGGTAGAAAATATTGGATTATTTTATTTTTCGCCGTTTTTAAATTCTGAGAAGATAAGTATGAAATTTGCGATTATAGCGTGAATTGTAATTACCTTGCGTTACAGTACAAGCATAGCATTTTAATTTTTAACGTATATTTAGGACGTAATCAAACGTTTTTAATATTCTTAATTTGCTGGACTGATTGCGACCTAATTATAGGTTGAAAGTTCAACTGCGATGTTTGTGATGTAACGCAAGATAAACAGAATTCCCGTTATAGTCGCAAATGTTAAGTTTTTCTTCTCATATTGAAGAGAAAAGAGAAGTAAAATAATTGTATATGGTGACTAATGCGAAGCCTTACAGCTCGTCCTCTCCTGCATTGACCAGTGTGTGCAGCTGTGTGGGTATAGTTGGTGCACGTGCGAGACCCTCCTCCGCATGTTTGTGTCGTGCGCGCCACTGGCGGCCTGGGCGGAGGGCGTAAACCACGCCATCTGGTGTCGCTTCCATGGCGTGTTTTTGGCACAGACTCCTGCACCACGCGCTCTATGTAACCCGACACCCTGCGCCTTGCGTTCCTAGTCCGTGTTTGTTGGAATTTTTTTTTTCGTATCTGGTGTACAGTAACTAGGCAAGCTCCGTCGCATTCCAAAAACTAAACGTTGTGTGTGTCTGTATGTATGTCTTAGGGGGGGGGGGGCAGAATCGTGGTACCTAAATTATTTATTTATGAAGTTTGGTTTCAAAAACGGTCATTAGTGACCTTTAACATAATTTTGCATCATGTAAACTTCTCAAACATTGTTTTAGTGTTTTTTTAATTGAAAAAATAAATATACCTTAATTTATTGTTTTTAATGTTTTCATCATGTTCATATTATCGCGTACTGAAATTTGAGATGCAGACACGTTTTGTTAAAATGTTATTTTTAATATTTCTTGTTTCATTTTATGGAAATATTTAGTTTTTAAAAATTTAGAAAATAGAAAGGCATATTTTTACGAAGTATTTAAAATAACTTGGAGTACTTAGACTTAAGTAAGTTTAACCAATCACATAGAATTCCCACGATGCTTATTGGATAAAAAATACTGTCGGGATTGAAGTCGCCGCCGAAAGTAATACCCGGTGACTCCCACCATAAATGTGTCACGATGGAAGTCGCCGTCGAAAGTCATGCCCGCGACTCCGACCATAAATGTGTCACGAGGTTGGGCCGTAGTAAAATAAATAAAATAAAAATAATAGACAGAAGTGGAGAAGCCAGTGTTATGTTACACCTTGTTTGTTGTTAAAGTGTTGACTGTAAAATGAAATGTAAACTTGGGGGGGGGGGTGAAATTATATCTGAATTATTAAGATAGGCAAGCCTACGAGGTGGAAAGCAAATAAACATCACTATTATATAAAACAACCATTTGACTGAACCAAAACGGTAAGCAATAAAGATAAGATAAACTCTGTAATTATTAAAACAGTACTGGGGGAATAAACACATACTGTACGTAGCTCCTTAAGTAAAATAAAAACAAACAAACACGTTTAAAGACCGAATTTCCACCTTGTAGCCTAGCTACATAAAGTATTAATGTGGCAGAGCACAACAAACCTACTGAAATAAAATAACTCCGCTTGGCAAACTATCTATTGCGAGAGGTACAGAAGATCGAAACATAAGACTAACGTCCCAATACGGGTCGCGTCTCCTATCTTGTATCGCGCATGTGCTTGTCACCCATAATCATCTATTAATAAAATATTTAAATCAAGATACATGTTCTGCTATTAGGGGCTATCAATGAATGTTAAGGGGACTACAGTTCGAATACTTGAAATAAAAGAGTGAATTCAAATAATTGGAGTTTATTACAAAAGATTAAAGTAAATTGTTACAAAACAAATATTACATTAATGAAAATAAAATTGTACAATTTGGAAAAAGATTTGTTAGTAAGATGTGATGAACTGTGACCAGATATTACATTAAGAAATGATACTACACAGTAAAGTGGTTTCTGGCATTACAAAACAATTCATAGGTCATTACATTACTCTGAAAACATTTAATAAAAGGCAGTTGTACTGGCCAACAACAAATACACACGTCAACGTATCCACGACTATTCAACAAATACCGAACACGAAAGCTTCAAGTATCCAGCGAAGTCTCATCCATTTCAGGGCTATGAAGTCTTCTTATACCGAAATAAATAAATGACTAACCGAAATTAGAATTAATTGTAATATTAAATCAAACTAACAAACTAAAATTATCTTAAACTCCTGCCATCTGGCAGCCCGAGCCCTTAGGCTTACGCCTCGCCCATCGGGGCATCGCCATGATCGCCTAAGTCCTAACTAAAAAAAGCTCTCACAAAAGTCTCACTTCCAAAGCTCTACGAGAAAAGGTCTATAAAAGAAGTCCCTACAAAAAGAAGACCGCCAAAACATGGCCGGCAGGTATTTATAACTACTGGTTGCGCCATCCAGAACCTTCCACGATTTACCTGGAATGGTCAGCAACGACCATTCCAGATCGGCGCAACATCTACCCTCTCTGTCCCACAGGGCATGCACTCGTCAGCGACGTTTGACGTCACGGGCCGGGGGACTGTCCTAGAGCGGAACGACAGAAATGTGCTGTAGTGCACTTATTGCCCGTGCGTCGGCCCTACTAACAGCTGGTAATGTGGGACAGGGGAGCGGGGGAGTGTTGACAGAGGCGTTCAGTGCCCCCGGAAGGCTGCCGCACGCCGAAGGTACCAGAAGGACCCACAGCACACGACCGCCCGGCGACACCGAAATATCCATCACCACACCCCCTACCTACCTACAACCTAACACAAGGCCATCGGCCTACACACACTACCGGGACACTGTCCGCAAAGGAATTCACTAGCACTGCAGTGCAACAAACTCTGCAGGCTACCAGGAACAGTGCACAACAAAAACTCTGCCTGACTGACTGTCTGAGAACACTCTAGATTTCCACAATCCTAAATGTACAGCAGAGATTTCCCAAGAACTGAATACTCTTTAAAATTACAAACCGAAATAACTTTACCACCTATTTCGAGTATGGATGAGAAGAAAAAACCAACAAAATAAATGCCCGAAAATTAGCGTCGTGACAATATACACAAGACGGAGTGTTTCTAAATAAAAGGAATGTAATTTGTCATGTAATGTAAGTTCATAATCATAATTACTAGCGGAGCATCGTTTACATACCTCGCAAAAATTCTTGGCTCATTATTTTTCTGTTTTTTCATATAGCCTTCCGTATAATCAATACAGCCAAAAATACAATACCCAAAGTTTGTTCCTATTGGCAGAACTTAGGAAGTAACCTCGCTATTATGCACTTCCAATTTTTGCGACGCTACTGCTTACTGCTTAAGTCTACTTCTTACTGTTTAAGTCTACTTCTTACTGCTTAAGTCTACTTCTTACTGCTTAAGTCTACTTCTTACTGTGTAAATTTTTGACTGTGCAAACCTCTTTAATCACTAAAAGTAATGGGATTGTGCTACCAGGATTTGAAAGCTTGCTATTTATTTAGCTAAGCACATCCAACGATAAATTAAGGCCCTGTTGCCAAGTCTGGACGGTACTAACTTTCCGTCCAGTTACTTGTTTTTATAAGTATTTATATGACGCAATATTTCATATCGTAGCACACTTTTCAATCAAACTATCGGACAAGAATGTCATAGCAACGTTCGAAAGCATTTCACACGGATACCTTACATCAAGTCTCTTCACGCAGTTGGTTGATGGCATCTGTTGACTTCCATCATCCAGTTTTAACACATATTGATGTTTCATGGACGATATATAAATATCGTCCATGAAACAACAATATGTAGAAGTCCTGAGTTTAATTGATACTAACATTTTGCTGTAGTACGATATAAGGATAATATTTACAACTCTAGTAAAAATGTTACATCCCCCAAGAATTAATCTTGATTTATGTTAATGCAAACCAATATGTTGGGTCCTCCGTTTCAATAATACTCTGGCATTGTGGGCTACGACATGTTGCAATTTTAGGACGGTATTCAGTTTTAAAACAAGCACGAACACGCTAAAGTAGGCCTAATTGTTGTGAATGACAAATATAATATTTTATCCATGTAATCTGCAGGCCTTGCTACAAAACATAGGACATGTTCTATCTTCTCGCCTCGCACACGATCGATATCTCGCACGAGTTTTAACGCAAGCTCGATACATCGCACGGGTTTTACATGTATCTCGCGACGTGTAACATTGCCTAACAGAGAAAGGCGATGCAGTTTTTTAAACCCTAGCTCCCATATGAATGTACTGATTTCAATGCTTTTTTAATTAAAAATTGAGAGTTTGTTTCGTTGGATTGGTTCGTTGCTTATATTTGATGAAAATATGTCAAGCCGCTTAAAAGTAACGAGTTAATTTCTGAATTGGTGCAAGAATGTCATACAAATTTACGAAATATTTGCAGTATTATATTTAATATTTTATTTATTCAGTCTATTGGAATTTTGGTACGTGTTTGTAAATCCGATATTTCTGTAGTGGTGGACCTGATGCTGAGCACTTGCACGTTGTGTCGTTACTTCCAACCAAGTATTTGGATCGTGTTATCATAATACATATGTAATAATGTATTTCTACACTAATGCAGAAGATTGATACACATTTTTATACTGTGAATATTGTTGGTCATATAACATTATACATATTGTACTGTTTATTTTTTAAGTAATGGAAAATTGTGTATTTCAGCAAGTATTATTAAGTCTAATAATAATATCATAAATTGTGTATTAAAATAAAAAATATGTTTTATTTGACAACAAATACTTCAATACGTTTTAAACTGTGTAAAATATATTAAATGTTAAATTTACAAGTATTGTGGAAGTATATAAGTTTAAAACGCTACAAATGAAACTCAAACAAAAAAAAAAAAAAAAAAAAAAAAAAAAAAAAAAAAAAAAAAAAAAAAAAAAAAAAAAAAAAAAAAAAAAAAAAAAAAAAAAAAAAAAAAAAAAAAAAAAAAAAAAAAAAAAAAAAAAAAAAAAAAAAACACGACCTACAAAACTATTCCTTAAAAAGTTATGCAATTAATATTGTTGGCCCTTAAATGCGTTAGGGTATCGCTAATTAAACAAAAAGGTAGTTAAGATTTACGAAATTGAAACAATAGAAGAAAACACGACCAAATCGAAAACATTACGTATCACTCCAAAAAGTGAATTTTAATGTAATTTAAGATTTGGACATATATTTTGGAGCTGTCGCTTTAGTACATACAATATACGCAAATTTTGATGTATTCAATTGTTTTTGTTCATTGTTTGCTAATTTTAACTACACATTTTGTTTACTTAGCGATCCTCCGGCGTATTTAAGGATCAACTATATTTTAACATTTAACGGACGGTTTTGTCTGTAAGTTTTTTGTATTCAATTTAAGTATTATCAATTATAGTGCTTACTCATGCGGAATCTGTCTCACAAATAATTATTAAGAAGCGTCTACGGAGACAGTTAAAAATGTAAGTAATAAGGCCATGAATAACGTGCACGTTTATAATGATAACGTTTTTATGCTCGGAGTACTAAATAAACACGTAGTGTTTTCGTAGTAATATTATTTTTTTTCCTGTGGGACTTAAAGCGGTGAGTTTTTACAGAGAAAAATGTTCGTTGCAACCACATATACGTCTGTATATGACGAAACAAGTACGTATTTGATAGAACAAAATCTTTGTTGTCTTAGCAAAAAATTAAATGTGTTAAATACTGATTTTGTTTGGTCTAATAAAGTGCAAATTTGACATTACTAAACCCTCTTGTTGAGAAAACTAAACTTGCATGTCTGACAAATATTTTGTTGATTCAAATTTTTTTCCGTACTGTTTGCTTTCATTTGACGCAGTCCGTCGCATCGTCATCTGCTTGCTCTCTTATGATTGGCTAACCGCTTTCGCCGCTCTATAGCGGTCGCAGTGTCGCACAATAGGCGTATTCTAGCTGTTGAATTGGTAGCGGATTCTGTGAACATAGCTCGTGTTTACAATGATGTTTGCAAACATGCTGCAAGCCGGTTGAGGATGTTTGCATGTTTCTGGTAACCGAGACGGGACGACGGTTACAGGGCGTGTTCACATTATGTTTACCGTAATCATCATTTCTCGTTTTATTTAGAGTAAATCAGAAATCAAAACAAACATGCTTATTTAGGAGCGATATGGATGGTACTGAATTATTTTCAAAGAAATTGGCACAATATTAATTTGTACACTAAATCTGAATTAGTGAATACTCACTGATTCACGCCAATGAATGGAGCAGTTTCAACAAACTGAATAAGTGAGAAACTGCTGTGAAATCGGCGACTATTCACTGATTCCGATAAGAGTGCCAACATTCCTCTAGTTAAATAGTGAATATCCACAGTTTTTCCAGTAATTTTTCACTGATTCGATAAGTGAAACCTGTTATTTGAAAACAACTGGAAAAAACGGCGAATATTCACTTATTCGCTTGTGAGATGTTGGCACTTATAAAGGAAATCAGTGAATATTCACTAATTAACAGTTACAGATTTTACTGATTAAAATTGTTGAATCTGCTCCATCCATCAGCGTGAATCAGTGAATATTCACTACTTCAGATTTAGAGTGTAAATTTTATGCAGTTGCGTAATTTGATTTCGTACTACAATTTATCATGTTGTACATGAAAAAAATGGGACAGTAGTCCATTTTCCAGCAGACATATTCGTGAAGAGTCGTTTAGCCGTATACATTTCAATTCTATTTCTAATTAGATTAGCAACAACGCAATTTCGTAACTCCATGGTGGTAGCCATTTCTGTTCGTTAAGTCATTGGGTTTTAGCTATTTCTCTTAAATGCAAACAGTCTTTGTAAACGCTTGCTAACAGCTTGTGAGTAATTCAACCGGTAAAATCCGCCTAATGTGTCTCGACGACCGGGAAGCGTTCTTGTGTTTGCTTGGAATAAACTTTGAGACAGCGGGAAATAATAGCATTAAGTGCGCCGCCTACCTGCGCGTTAGAGGCTAATAAGCTAAGAAGCTGAGCTATAAGGACGACATTGGAGCGCGCATCAAATGCCGCATCGCAACGAAGAGCCAAGCGCTGAACTAACGTTTATAAGATTCCCGCTGATCTATTTTTACTATGGGTAAGATGCTGGTATATCGCGAAAATGATTTGTGCTAACATACCCTTGAAAGCACTGTGGTTTTTTGTGACAGGTAAGGTTGAATTTTATACGTCTAACACAACTTAGCTGTCTGCAGACCAATAATAAGTAGAGATGATGGTGTATTGCGGAAAAACTTAACTGTTTGCTGGATTTCATCACACGTTCAACTTGCCAGAAGATTACTGGCTTTAGCTTGTACTTGTCGCTGTTACCATTTTTGACTGAGCCAATAAGATTCCCGATATTGTAATATTTGATGCCTGTTATTGGTCTGCAGACAACTACATCGTGTCAGAATTATATCATCACCCTATCATGTATGTTGCAAGAAACTGCAGCGTTTTCAAGGAAATGCTGACACAAAACATTTTCGAGATATTTCATCATCTGTGATAATAAGGCATAAATATTACAATAACGTGATTCTTGTTGGTTCAGTTATATAGGGCAACAGCGCTACGTACATGTGAAAGTCAGTAACCTATTCATAAGATGAACGTACGTTGGAACCCAGCAAATAGTCAAGTTTTCCCCGCGATAACCCATCATCTCTAACTATGGGCAGAGACACTGGAAAATCGCGGGAATAGTTGACTGTTTGCTAGGCTCCAACGTGATGTATATAACACTGAATGTTTCGTATAGGCAGTTCGGAATAAAGTGAGCATTTAAAAAATCCGTGTCAATTCGTATCTTTCCGCGCGTAACGTATAACGACGGGAAATGTCTTAACCTCTCTGGACACGTCACTTGATGTTTGCGCGTGTAAAATAAATTTTGTGCAGTCAGTATGAATCGGCACAGTTTAGTAAAAAAAAGTTAATTAATTATATAAAATACAATTATGTCTATTTCGGTTGATTTTGTCTCTGTATTGTTGTATTTAAATAGGAATCTACACATAACTATATTGCGTTATTTCGTTGCCAACCATACAGTCAGTAAAGCAACAATAGTTAACGTTGAATTATATACAGTAACGGCTAGTGATATTTTTCAAAGGTTAAATTTTTAGTGCTCACTTTATCCCGAATGACCTATATCAACATTGGCTATCGTTTATTTGTAGCATTTTTTCTCTCTACAACAGGCCCAGTTAGAACTGCACAGCTTGGACACACAGCGTGTGTGATTTGTCCCAAAACTGTTCACACGTGTCACGGTTAGTATAATACAGTTTATTGGAGGCTATTTTAAAAATTTTTGCGATTTTCCAATGTCTCTAACTATGGGACGTTCAGCGGTGACCATGTAAGTAGGACCACGATCTTTTCGCGGAAAAAATTTTGCCTCAGTTTGTTTCGGCGCCTTACGCACGTACATGTATCTGTGCTTCATGGTTATTTGGAAGCGTGTCTATGTGAAGTGACGTCTGTCATTTGGCTGCGCCAATCAGACCAAGGTTACTGCACCACCACATGTATGTTATTTACTGGTAAAGCATCAAGACACGTGATAGTTAAGACAATCACTAAATATGAAGCAGAACTGCAGACGCGTACATAAGGCACTGAAACAAACTCGGGCAAAGTTTTCGTCGCGAAATGTTCATGACCCTATTTATAAGTTAGTAGTAAAGTTTGGTCCTCTTTTCTATCTGGATTTAACGTCCGGTTAGTGAATTAGACCGTTTTTATCAATGTTGGCGGGTCTATACTCGGTGTTTTTTATGATTATATGACATTCTGTACTTGTTCTAACCTTTTTTATTTCCGTATATTGATGCAATGGGCATATGAGGAACAGTGTAGTAAAATAACTAGAGATGATGGTATATCGCGGGAAAACTTGACTATTTGCTAGGCTTCAACGTGCGTTCAACTTATCAAAAGATTACTGGATTTTCCTTGTACGCGGAGCTACTGCCCTACTTGACTAAACCAATAAGAATACCGCTATTTTAATATTTGATGCATGTTATTGGTCTGTAGACAGCTACGTTGTGTCAGTGTTTTCAAGGCTACGTTGGCACAAAACATTTTTGCGATATTCCATCATCTCTAAAAATAACGCATTTCCCGGACGTTACAACGCATTTGAAGTGCATATTAGGGGACTTATTTGACGCACCAATTTAGCGTCTTGTCTCTTAGGCTCAGATCACAGAATAAATAATTAGTAACATATGCGACAAGGAAAACTTTTTTATTGTTGATATCGTTACCAGCTCTCTAGGCGTACAGGAATACAAACAACACCACGTGGATTACACATATTGGTTTATGTAGCCACTTGTAGTGTCTAAGATACTGTAATTAATTTGTATATTAACTAAATGCAGGGTGAGCACAAAATAAGTATACAATTTCAAAAAATCATAACAACTAAACGGTATAACTTACGAGCATCGAACCTGATAATGTCAATAGATAATCTCCGGGAGTTTTATTCCACATTCTACAGGGACTCGATATATGATCCTGTCGTTACACGACAGACGTCGAGACGATATTCTAACTCGTCCCACACCGTGCACAGCATGTCAGTGGTGATGGATTGTACCGCAGCTGCGATTCGCTGCCTTAGCTGTTGCAATGATTCTGGTAGGGGCGGTACAAACATCTGATCTTTGACGTAACCCCACATGAAAAAATCACATATGGTTAAGTCTGGTGATCGTGGAGGTCAACGAGACCACACATCATCATCAGCACCTGCACGGCCGATCCATCGTCCAGGGAGATGTGTGTTGAGATGTTATCGTTCAGCCAGGTGGAAGTGTGGCGGTGCAAAATCTTGTTGCAAAATGAAGTTGTCAGAGTCATCTGGCAATTGAGGTAGCAGCCATAAGGAAAGCATATCGAGATAGGTTATGCCTGTGACGGTATTCTCCATAAAAAAGAAGGAGCCATAAATCTTCTCCCTCGACATTGCGCGGAAGATATTGACCTTGGGTGAATCTCATTCATGTTCGATGGTGATATGGGTATGTTGTGTTCGCCAAATGCGAACATCGTGTGAAATGTTGCTTCGTCATTAAAAATTAACCTTTTCAGCAGGTTCTCGTCATTTTCCATCCTTGTCAATATATCGGTGCTGAAGTCCGATTTTGCTGCAGAATCTCCGGGAGTGAGTGCTTGGACCAACTGCAGTCTGTACGGTTTCATGCGCAATCGTTTACGTAAGATTTTGGAAATTGTTGTTTGCGGGATATGCAGCGCACGACCTGCTCGTCGTATTGATTTTTGTGGACTTCGCAGAAATGCTGCTCTAACGCGATCCACAGCTTGCTCTGACACAGGGGGGCAACCAGGACTTTTGCCTTTGCAAATGCAGCCGTTATCCTCGAAGTGTTTGTGTCAGGTTGATGTGGATACTCTTGGTGGGTGGCTCCTGGTGAAAGTGTGTGCGAAATGCTCGTTGCACGGCAGTAACTGACTCAGTTTTTGCTAACTGCAGGTCACACCAGCTCTTCTGCTGTGGTGTAGGGGCCATTTCCAACACTAGCAATGTCTCGCAGCGACAATCTGAAACAAGAAAATTGCGTTTATACGTAAAAAAAAAACTTCCACAGATACTCTGTTAATAGGTACTGATTTGGCGCAAATATGTTGTGCCATTTAGTTTTTATCATGTTTTGAAATTGTATTATTCTTTTGTGCTCATCCTGTATTTAAAAATGGCAATATTACGATTCAAAGCTCAACATCAGATAATGACTAACTCTGTATAAGAAGCGAGGAAATGGACCTTTTTAACCGTTGTTATTGTACAAATTCTCGGGGTGTACGGGAATGTAAACAAAGCCATATGGAAATTGAGACACTGGTTTAAACAACCGCTAATATTTCAAGAAATTCTGTAATTTGTTTGTATCTCATTACCATATTTAGAAATGGAAAGTGTGACGTTACTTACGTATCAGTTTACTCACAGATAATAAAATAGGCCCTACTAAACTGTAGTCTAACCAAACTTATGCGAATTAAGACACCATGATAATTCAAAGAGAAAACGATTACGATAAAAATCACGTCTTGTCGCTTTTGTTAGTACTTATTTATTCTGTGCTCAGATCATGAATATGAACATATCTTCAATATAAACGGCTCTGTTGACAATTGTACTCGCTTTGAATGTTTCAATTTAATTTGTTACGTTGTAAATTTTATACCGTGCAGAAATTCGGCAAACTGATAAAATTGGGCGTTAGAGGGCAAATAGGCAAGGCGTTGTAGTTGTGTGAAGAAACGGGAGCTCCCCAAGAAAACCCCGCCTGCATCGGCGATGTACACCACGTTTCGTCACGGCTCGTGAATGGAAGCGAACGGAGAAGAGTCACGCCAATTGCCACCCGCCGAACGTTACCAGGCGTGCGAGTGGGGAATACAGGCCTAGGTTGGCAGCAATGTGCGGGGCGCGCCGCGGCCTGGCCGCTTCCGCCAATCCGCGCCCGAGTAAGGCGCATCCGGCGAGGAAGCGAACACGTCCACCGCTGACTAACTTTAGAGTAGCTCGTCACAATCCAGTGCTACAGGGATATGCTCTTGTATCTCATAACTTCCTTAAGAAGAGTGCTGAAAATGTAAATTGATATATACGCTTTTTTCGAAACCAATATGGATAAAATACTCAATGACAATCCTAGATAACGGTAATTGCCAACTATATGAATAAATATTTATCCAGAATTACTAATTCGTTACACATGATCTCTTGCGCCCCAGTTAAATGCACGAGGTTCCGGCGTCAGAGATTGTGCCTCAGACGTTCGTAACACTGGAAACAATTTTGTTTAAAACATTAGCTAAAACCATTGTCTAGGATTGCTATTGTTTAATTTTCGTAAATTGGCTTCAAAAAACTTACAGTTATAGATTAATGCTTTTAGCGTTGAATTATATACCACGCCCTCTTAACATTTGGTGGCTATGAGGGCATGTACTTTTTAACTGTGGTAGATATATGGTACTTTGCAGGTAGACATTTTTGGTTCTAAAATGCATAGAGAGTCATAACTAAGTTATGTGAAGAGGAATTTAACGAGTCATATCACTTATACGTTTTTTTTATATTTTGAATGATTCTTGCAATGAGGGCAAGTTACAAACTAAAGAAGTGTTTTGGACATACGCCATGGCAGCAAATGGTGTGTCACATAAAACCAGAGAATACGTACAAGCAGCCAAGTAAACAAACAACTCGCAAACGAAGGTAGAAACATACAATTTTACAAGAAATTCTTGTCTGTTTGTTTGTGTGTATTCTCTGGTTTTCTGTGAGACACCATTTGCTGCAGTGGCGTGTCGAAAATACTTCGTTAGTTTGTATACGTTTTTTATTCGTAGTAGATCTCAGGAGGCAGGAGTAATGTAGCTGATCAAAAAATACGGTAGCAAACGGTTTATTTTATCGCCTTTGATAATTGCATGTCTATACAGGTTGTTGCAGAAGTGTATGTTAACATTTTGGAGAAACAACTCTCACATGTACACAAACAAAATATATTATAAGAACATAGATCCAAAAGTGCACCATTTTTTGCACTAGAGTTCACAGTACGTAAGGTATAGTGCATAACTTGCTGTCTAGACAGAGTAAGTGTGTGTGGAAAGCCACTGCAGCTATTATTATCAACTATAGTCTATCTCATGACAGAATTCCACATTTTGACAGTTTACTTTTGTGAAGTGTGTCTGTAAACAGGATTATGGAAACCTTGCTTTTCCAGGAAGCCAGGTAGGTTTAAATCTCGAAACAATGGAACAGCCAGGCACATTTCTCAGAAGAGAAATGTCAAAATATGGAATTATATCATGAGACAGACTATACGTACCTGGGTGGTAGGCATTGTCCGACGTAACATTCCCCGCTGTAACATAAGCTAGCAAGAGAGTCATGAGACCTGTAGTACAGTAACGGTGCGTTTTCGAGTCTTATGTTCATACAACAATTGATCCTCTAGAGTGAGGATTATTCGCCCCAAAATATTGACTTGCAAGTTTGCAACGTCCTGTATTTGTGAAATGTGACGTATATGTATCGACAACCGGTTTGTCAGGAGAGACTCTGCTGCATGTAAAATGTTTTCGAACGCTATTGTTTTGATATTCTAGCATGAAGAGTTTCCTTGGGAGATTTCGAACAAGGTTAAATCTTGCGTGGTGTAAACGAAGGTTAAAGTGATGAAGCACTCGTTCAAACACCTTTGACATAATCCTGGTTACGCCCGCAGAATGCAGCCATCTCTCTGCTGTTTTGATGTTCTAAATAGGAAAATATAATCTCTCTTGCAAGCTGTGAAAGGTCCCTCATGACGAGCGGGAAAAGTCGCCTGCTTGTGCTTATTAAGTAGAAAAACAGCGTAGAAGCAAAGTAGTTAAAACATAAGTACTCTTCTCGGTTAATTGTGCTGGAAAATAAGACGTCTTTTAGTAGCGTGCTTCTGAGCCAGACGGATAGTGTATGGGTCAGCGCTTCTTCGTGAATTTCACGCGCATTAAAAGTTATCCTTTCCCTCATCTCTACCCTTCCCCGTACCGTCCATTAATTACACTTTGTCGCCTCTTGTGAAATGGTATTATTTGTGGCTTGTGGTAAATGGCAGTCGTTTGTTTAAAAGCCCCTACCTCTACTTTTTATTTTATACTCTTACTGTCGCAAATATTCTGCAAGTCCTCGGCAAGATTTTGTCTTAGGAGTAAGGATATGTATCCAAATACCATACAAGATTTTTATTTGAATCAGGCATTTGCAAAAGGGTCAAAGTAAAAAATAAACAGATTTTAAGAAAACGAAAAAAAAGGTATTGTGGTTTTGGAGATCTGAAATGTTATCACTAATGGATAAATTTATATACAGGATTATTTAAATTCGACAAACTTTGGCGTATGAAGTGTTATAAATAATGAAATGCAGAACATGTATCGCAAAAATTGAATACAAAGGGAGCAATAAGTATTAGAAAATTGAATTTTGAAGCAATGTTGTCTGAAAAATAGGAAAAATCATGTGAGATGGAAGTACAAAACCCAAAACATTGTTTAATGTTATCGGGATCGGTCATCCCACAGCAAATGCTCATTCAAGCCTTCTGCCATTTTAAAAATCATAGGGGGGGACCACCCTTGTATGTCGTAAGTTTTTGGCGCTGTCTGGATATTAAGGTACTTGAAGACGAATAATTGACAAGCATGCCATGCTCTACCCAAAAAAGTCCTCTTTTTGCAAATACATTATAGGACACACAGTTTCCATTAAAAAGGAGCATCAAGTACTTATGCTAGGTGCGGCGGTACAGTGCATTCTATCATTGGTCTGCTACATTGACATCTAAAAATTGACACAAAATCGACCACAATTTAGCAAACAATTAGGACAGTGTTTTGGATCTAATCACGTTTGATACAAACTTGCAGAGACTTGTTATCTGCATTTTCGTGGTTTTATAAACACGGGGAAATGAGTCAGGGTATTATTGTTTTACAAACAAAATATTCTCGCACAGTCTGGAGCTGAGTAGAAGGCAAGGCTCAGGAATGTGGCTGAGGGTGGCGACAAGCAGAGGGTTATCATGTTGCCCCAACCACCACCCTGCCTCTCTGCCTTGCCTTCTCTTCAGCTCTATGTTATACTTAAAAGAGTTCAAGACCGCCGTAGTTTTTGAGAGTAGCTAAACAACTGTGAATTTCCGAAAGGATACTGTTGTGTGTTAAAAACCTGGCAGGTAGCCAACCCGTACATTACCCAATAACTGATGGTTGCGGTTGTTAAAATGACAAGTTTGCAGAGAGAGAGAAAGAGAGAGAGAGATGTGTAAAACAATGCAGTTGAGAAATACCATAAATTGGAATTACATCGCAACAATAGTAAATGTACTTCTACTATGTATCTGTCTGTGTACAATTTATGTCGCTATAAACTCGGAAGTGCACAATTTATCTTGTTTGTGAAGTGTACTAATTTCCCATCTGTGTAAAACGCGTGTTGTGTTGTGAGCATGGGTGAGGTGAACATTGAAAACAGACTGTGTTAAATAATTGCTGGTATTGCCATTTCATATGAAGCAGGAGTTATAATACACAAATGTCACATTATAAGGGCTGCAGAGGTCTAACAGCTAAAGTGTTCACCTCCCACCAATGCGTTCCATGTAAGAGTCCCGGCTCGGCAATACGTACAGATCGATGCATGTAGGAATGGTGCCTGGACGATGCTGCTTTTACAGCGAGTTTTCTCGTGTTTTTTTTCGTTTCCCTCCGCATTCATTTCAGACTATAATTCATTTCCACCTCATGCCACCTCTACGCGTCTCTCAACACCTCCTCGTTATGAACTGTCCATGCACTTCTCTAATATCACAACAGAGTGCCGTGAATTGTGGTAAGAAATAACAAGGACGACGGATTGGCTATCATAGCAGCTTACCATGTAGGCCACCACACATCACACACCATCGTCAAGTGTGGGGTCTTTGTCCTGATGTTCCATGTGATATGTTCAGTCATTTACTCAGCGAAACATACAGTATTGTAGTAGTGTCAAACGGAGTGAGGATGCACACATAGCTGTGTAACGAAATTTATCTTTTTACATGGTCTGAGATGGCTGACAGTCACCTAGTGTGGAGCTACACAGTGTAACAGTAGAGCTGCAGTACACATGCATAGATATATGTATTCGAATATATGTGTACCTCATCATTCAACGTTAACAGCCATTGATAGGAGGCTTCGCGAAGAGGGGACATTTAAGGTAAGTAAACGAGTTGCACAGTGTTATGTTTATGTTACATCACTTCGAGTTTTGTACATTGGGACATAACTGTACCAATACTGTACAAATTACAGGTGTACAGAACTAACACAGGCTGTCCTAGGTCGGTACCTTACCCAAACTTCAAGCAAGAGGTGTTGCGGAAGTATCATGAGGTGTCGTCTACTAGCATCTGTTAAGTGGCGCATGCAGACACATGAATGTGTGGAGAGTTGGTCATGAAAAGCTGCTCCATCCATATCGGCGACAGAAAGTGCACCATTTGAAGGTTGAAGATTATCCTCAACATTTATAGTTCGTACAGTTGTGTTTTTAAACGATGTGCAATAGAGCCATTATTTCCACGCATCGTATTGTTTATCGACGAAGCGTGATTCACAAGAGAAGCGTGATTCACAAGAGATTTTGTGTTGACGTCTCGTAACAGTCATGTTCGGGCGGCCTTCGTGTCCGATCACCAAGAGCAGTTTGGTGTTAACGTATGGTGTGGTACTGTAGGCGACAATTTAATTGGTCTATACATGTTGCCCGCTCACTTCAATGCTGACAGTTACCTGAAGTTTTTGGAAAATGTTTTGCCAGAGTGGCTGCAAGACGTTCCACTTGGGATTCGACAGAAAATGGGGCTGCAGCATGACGATGAACCCCCGCGCTATGGTGCACATTTCCAAATAAATCGATTGACCATGGTGGGCCGACACCATGACCTCAAAGGTCCCCAGATCTTACACCGATTGACTTTTACTTATGGGGGCTATGAAGAGGTTGGTATACGAGACTCCAATAGTATATGTGGAGGATCTCGTCGCCAAATGCATGTTGCTGCCGAAATCATAAGAACCACCCCCGGTGTGTTTGACTGTGTTCGACAATCGTGGATTAGTCGATGAACACTCTGCAGCGAGGTTGAAGGCCGACAGTTCGAGCACTTCATGTAAGACTTATTATACCACAGTTTTGCGGTCAATTATGCGAACATGTTTACCACATTAACTTATCTTACATCCTGTTGATAAAGGAATTTCAATAAAATACAGGCAAACCACCACAACGTCCTACATGTTAACAAATTTGTCACAATGTTTCAATTCTCTTTGTGTAAACATATTTATTTGCGCTATCGACTTTCTAGCGATGGGAATTGTACACAGACAGATGCATAGTAATGGCATTTCTCAACTGGATTGTTTAATACATTATCTCTCTCTACAATGTTGTATTTTTAACATCCGCAGCCATCAGTTCTTGGACGTTGTACGAGTTGGCTACATGCCAGGTTTTTAACACACAACAGTATTCTTTTGGAAATTTACAATTGTTTAACTACTCTCAAAAACTATGGTGGTCTTGATGCTTATACGAGGTTTTTTGTTTGTAAATATACTATATCCTGACTCGTTTCTTCGTGTTTATAAAATCACGAAAATGCTACCTCGTGATAAAATGTCTCCGCAAATTTTGATCAAACATGATATGATCCAAAATGCTGTCCTAATTGTTTGCGAAATTGTGATCGATTTTGTTCATTTTTGATGTCAACGTGGCAGACCAATGCCAGAATGCACTGTACTGCCACACCTAGCATAAGTACTTGATTTTCATTTTTAACGGAAACTGCGTGTCCTACGGACTTGGAAGTTTCATGTCTGTAAGCTTTGTTGGTTAGCATTACAACGGGTCTCATCTGTCCTGGTAGTAGAAGATGGAAACGTATGATTAATTAACCCCTGTATGGGAATCACGATGTCCCTATAGTGTACATAATTTTTTATTTTCACAAAATGTACCAAATAAAGGACTTTGTACCTTTTACAAGTCGCACACTTTTTGCGTCTCTTTTTTTGAGTACCCCAGCACAGATGCTGGTTGCAACCTCGGATGAGAACACCCGAGGCGAGACTAGGCGAGAATGAAACTACGGTGGTTCGCTATTGCCTTCCGCCACCTTTTACTACTCCATTCAAATATTTTTCTTGTTTTGGAATTGGTTCGTTTTGCTGTTGACAGCGAAGAGAATGTTTTGGAGAGTCGGAATCTGGTTTAACGTAAGTATACTCAAATAGTGGACTTCGTCCCTTTTGCGAATTCCTTATTAATTTTTATTCCTGTCGAATGTAATTTAACATAGCAAAAAAAAAAACACATATACATACGAACTGTTAAACCCATACATAAATAATAAATAATATAAAATTATGTCAACGTAATCGATAGAAAATATCTCCGAGATCTTATCTTGGGAATAAAACATCTGACAAAAACGTAACTGGTTCTTAACATTTGTGGAATATTATTTCGACCCGAAAAAATGGTTGGGGGGGGGGGCGGTAATCCGTATTGATATTCCAGCCTGTTTACAGAATTGTCAAATATTTCCTCCAGAATACAGTACATGAGTTGGCGTAGTGGTTTGTGCGAGATTAAGCAGCGATTAATTGTAAAGCGCTGGAGGATACGGAGGTTACATTTCCGGTCCGACTCTCCTTATTTCCAGTGTTCACAGGTTCCCGAAGTTACTCCAGGGGGAATTCTGACCTTCATGTTTCTAATGTCCCTTTCTCAAGTCCTTGGATGTCGTCTGTAGCCACTAGTCACTCTGTAATATTGTAATAAGACGAAGCATTGTGATGTCTCTGAGATGTTTAAGAATAGTCATATTAGACATTGTTTTGTAAATTTTGATTTCCAGTAACCAATTTACGTAGCGGACTAGTTATAAAATTTCGATATTTGGCGCGTTCATTTAGTAAGAATTTTTCTAAACGTCCATTTTAGGTCATTTTTGAAACGTTTACTATATATTTATATCGGAAATTGTAATTTTTAAGTATCGTTAAAAATATAAATTTCCTGCCTGTAAAATATATAAATGTACATTGCGCTTACCAATAAAGCTCTTTTTAAAAATTTAAATGCACAGCTTACAACTTGTGAACTATATTTAAAGCGTAAACTTGGTAGAGAGGGTCCAAGGTTCTAAGGCGAGTTTGCTTTATGTAACTATGAGGGTAGGCAAGGGATAAAATAGTTTCAAACGAGACGTTTCACTTGATGTGACGCCAAAATTACCTTGAAATTATGACCGGCGAAGTACGTGGAAGCGACGACTACTGCTATTACTAATATTACTTCTATTACTACACTACTACTAGTAGTAGTATTACTTCAAGGTAGCTTTTAACATGGGACTTACGCCGCTGTCTTGGATTTCTTAAAATTTTCCTTCCTTTGTTTCATTTTACTCGCTTAGCTATAATGCATTTGGAACTTTTTTTTAGATCTGAACTTGTGGCTTTGTTGCCTTCTGCAGATACACCGTATTAATGTATGCTTTTCTTACCCACATACAGTGTGCATGATGCAAGTAAATTAAGAGGGCGTGGTACATAATTCAACGTTAAAAGCATTAATGTATAATTGTAGATTTCTTGAAGCCAATTTGCGAAAATTAAACAATAGCAATCCTAGACAGTAGTTTCAGCCAACGATTTAAACAAATTGTTTCCAGTGTTACGAATTTCTGAGACACAATCTCTGACGCCGGAACCTCGTGCATTTAACGGCGGCGCAAGAGATCTCGCGTAACGAATTAGTAATTCTGGATAAATATTTACTCACAAAGTTGACAAATACCATTATCTAGGATTGTCATTGAGTATTTTATCCGTATATTAGCTTCGAAAAAAGCGTAGAAATCAATTGATATGTCCAGTGTTTATTTATCTAACACGTACTCTTAAGCTATTAAGTAAGTTTCTGTGATCATGTTTTCGAACATATGTTTCTAAAATCTTAAATCAGGAAGACATGAAAAATTCATCACGAATAGTGGTACAGGCTTCCAGGCTCAAAAAGACAATATCAGTAGGAATATTTTTGACATTGTTACGTAATTTTTTTTAAAGATGTAGATTTATTTTTGCGTTTTTTTTTACCGTAGCCTTGGCCTTTCATATGTGACAGAAGAAATGTTTTTTCTTTGAGCAGAATCTCTGCTCTCGTGCAGGAAACAGCAGCTGTGCCTCTATTTGTGTCGGCGTCAAAGAAGAAGGGGGAGTGGGGAGAGACAGGGTGTTAGGATAGCGAAAAGACCAGCAAAGATTGCGATAAAAAGCGAACGTCATATGTTTGACGAGGGTGCAGGCGGTGGCTGTTGCTGCAGCCAGCTTCCGTGACGTCACTCGTGTCGCTAGCGGTGACTGTGTCGGCGTCGAGATGTCCCTGTCTTGTGGTGGCTCGCACAAGACACACGAGTGTTCGCGCGCTTATCTGTTTTTCAACCGCACCGCTCTGCGACAATGCTCTGAGACATACTTTCATGTGCGGACAACCCTTCTAGCCCGGGAAATTAAGTTTATTTTTGTCGCAACTAATTCCGGGTAAGCGTAATTTTTGGCAGTTGTTAGACCATTTTAGGGCACGTATTTCCTCAAATGTCTCAGCTTCTCCCATTTGTGCTTCCCATCTACCCCCTTCGGAAGTGTGAAAATATTGCAATTCTCAGAATTGCTTGTAAGTACGTAAATAATTACCGAAACCAGTAAATCCTCAGTGTATTTTGTTATAAAGGATCAGTTCTTTAATTCTGTTACAATCGATTTTTTGCCTAATGTTAATAACTTAGGCATTAAAAATCATGAAAAAAAATTGTATTTTTAAAGTCGAAATGTATACTTCTCGTCCTGTAGTTTTCTTATAATTGAAATACACAAAAATACTTCACTTTCCGCTTTAAAGTATCATGTCTGTTATTTCGGGGAGTGTACTGGGGAGGCAGGAATGCGAGCGCGTGCTAAAACTGGCAGCTGTCATAGTTATAGGTAACTTGTAAAATACAAGTAAAAAGTGTTTGTTTTTATAAATGTATAGTTCAGCCGACAGCATCACGGAACACCCACCCGCCTCTAATTATAAAGCAATTTATACTTCTTGTTTTACAAATTGTTCTAAATAATTATCTGTTTATCTTCGTTTGCTTCTGCCATGGACGTCCACACTAATTGTCAAAAGGAAGTATCCCTGTATTTCTTTCTCTTGACACAGTTGTTTCATCATGCCCTGCATTTCTTTGAGTGTAAATTGAGGGTCATCGCTACTCTCAATGTACTTACATAAATCTACAAATACCTGTTCAGTTGCACTCTTTTTCTGTCCGAAATTTCCTAAGATGTGTTAACGAAAAAGTTCTTTGTAACAATAGGGGCCGCGGTGGCTGAATGGTCATACCATTCGCCTCCCACCAAGGCGATCCAGGTTCGATTCCCGGCGGGGTCGGTCCCAGGATTTTCGCATGTGGGAATCGTGCCGGACGATGCCGTTGGTCGGCAGGTTTTCTTGGGGATCTACCTTTTCCCCCGTCATTTCATTCCGGCGCTGCTCCATACTCACCTCATGTCACCCCTTACCAGCGCTAAAGACCTCGTTGTTAAGCGCTGACCAAAATCTCTCTCATTCTTTGTAACTATCTCCGTGATAGCGCACTTCAGCTGCTATTAGATCGGTTACATCTGTGAGTCTGGATTTCGCAATTTCTTCCCAATCATCGTCTCTTAAAACAATATTGATTGCCTCATTTCTAAAGTAGTAACATCGTGAACATATCTGCGGTGCGACGGATATTTTGTAAGTTTTACAGTTTCTTCGCCACACAGAAAATAATCACTTTTAAACTGGAACTTGCTGTGTGCTCTTCTGAGACATGGAAAGGGAGTCCCCAGCGGAGAACTGGCCTGCTGTTGATCTGATGAGTGCTGGTGGACGACCGACCGAAGACAGACAGACAGATCTCGTTTGCTTGATAACAGCGCCATATATCGGCGTGCTTGTCCTCGATATTGTGCAACTACGAGTGGGGTGAGGTGGGTTGCTGTCTTCCGTAGTGTCCCAACGCTGACGTGACTGTCGCTCGGATGTCTTGCTGTCCGGCTTGCCAGACAATATTGCAACATTACCCCCCCCCCCCCCCCC